>VYXC01009751.1:28456-72297 GCA_013397175.1 Platysteira castanea
TTACTTTTGTTTTCCATTTTATGAGATATACTTTCTTATAAGAGGTGTAACAGGAGCTCAAGTTCAGGTGTCAATAAATCTGTCACTAATAAAATAAAACATTTTGTTAATACAGAAGTGGGCAAAAAATACTTCATCTGCATTTTAACATTTATGTCTTGTAATTTGTGCAGGAATAGTTAGAAAAGCTTTCAACTATTGATTATAAAGAGGGTCTGCTAGTCTAATCATTCCTTAAGGAAAATAAACCTTAGTAACTCTAATTAGAGGTGAAAGGCTACATGTAAATAACTGTCTAGATCATCACTGTCCAGGCATGGTTGTCTCTAGAAGCAGCTGCATTCAGCACATCTGCTTCACTGAACTGCAGAGTTTGCTTCTTACTGATGAACTGCAGTTGCAGTCACTGAGGTCTGCTTTTGCAGCAGTTAATTGATGGCAGGGATGGAGGTGTTAGAAGGCGGTCACTGTCATGGTCAAGCATGGTCTCCCCCAAGTGTCATTCCAGAGGCAAGGGCTACAGTGCTAGCACCTCCTGTTGAACTGAGATAATCTCTGAGTTAAAAGAATTTGTTCTGACTGAGGAATAGGAGGGCAGCCAAGCCTGACTATTTTTCCAAGAAATATCACTTAGGCCTGAACTTTTCTGGAGGCACTATTTAACTGCCAAGTGATGTGTGCATCACACATCTGGACACAACACACTACTATTTTCAATTTCATTTGCAAATGGCATGGTGAGTCTAAATGCACAGGTTCATATAGATACGCACATAGTGCAAAACATAAAAAATGGGAGTTAAGTGAGGTTTTTCTCTAATATATCATACCCCTTGTTTCTCCTCTAGTATGTTTGGGGTATTTACCTCTATTGCAAAGTGACTGTTGATAGCTAATTTGTAAGGAAGTGTAAGTGCAGCTGTAGGACTGTATTTCTTTATGATAGCGTGTACACTGTTTTTGACAGCCTTTTCAAAACCATATTTGCAGGAAGTCCTTGAAAGAGCTGCTTCCCTTCAAGCATCCTTGTCTGAGGCACTTCCAAGCATCTTCAGACTCATTCAAATCACTGTTGTCTTTTCACCAGTCTGGGCTAAAACTTAACAGGGAAGTGTGTGTCAAAAGATGCTCCCACCATAATCTCTCCTTTGTATTTTGTAGTGAATAAAAAGATTTAAAATTATTTTGTTCATTAACTATAGGCTGTAGAGTATTTATCTGACCTAGTTATCTACCAGTCATAGTGGAAATATAATTAACACAGGCACAAATTATGATTGCTGATTCTTTTGGCTGTAAAATATTACTCGTAATGCACATTTATTGTGATTGCTATTACTAACCATATTGATTCCCAGCATNTTTTTTTGTTTGTTTGGTTGGTTGTTTTTTTTGTGCAGTCTTTTAAATGAATTTCAGGGTTTTTTCTTACTTTTGTTTTCCATTTTATGAGATATACTTTCTTATAAGAGGTGTAACAGGAGCTCAAGTTCAGGTGTCAATAAATCTGTCACTAATAAAATAAAACATTTTGTTAATACAGAAGTGGGCAAAAAATACTTCATCTGCATTTTAACATTTATGTCTTGTAATTTGTGCAGGAATAGTTAGAAAAGCTTTCAACTATTGATTATAAAGAGGGTCTGCTAGTCTAATCATTCCTTAAGGAAAATAAACCTTAGTAACTNTCTGACTGAAGAATAGGAGGGCAGCCAAGCCTGACTATTTTTCCAAGAAATATCACTTAGGCCTGAACTTTTCTGGAGGCACTATTTAACTGCCAAGTGATGTGTGCATCACACATCTGCACACAACACATTACTATTTTCACGTTCATTTGCAAATGGCATGGTGAGTCTAAATGCACAGGTTCATATAGATACGCACATAGTGCAAAACATTAAAAAATGGGAATTAAGTGAGGTTTTTCTCTAATATATCATACCCCTTGTTTCTCCTCTAGTATGTTTGGGGTTTTTACCTCTATTGCAAAGTGACTGTTGATAGCTAATTTGTAAGGAAGTGTAAGTGCAGCTGTAGGACTGTATTTCTTTATGATAGCGTGTACACTGTTTTTGACAGCCTTTTCAAAACCATATTTGCAGGAAGTCCTTGAAAGAGCTGCTTCCCTTCAAGCATCCTTGTCTGAGGCACTTCCAAGCATCTTCAGACTCATTCAAATCACTGTTGTCTTTTCACCAGTCTGGGCTAAAACTTAACAGGGAAGTGTGTGTCAAAAGATGCTCCCACCATAATCTCTCCTTTGTATTTTGTAGTGAATAAAAAGATTTAAAATTATTTTGTTCATTAACTATGGGCTGCAGACTATTTATCTGACCTAGTTATCTAGCAGTCATAGTGGAAATATAATTAACACAGGCACAAATTATGATTGCTGATTCTTTTGGCAGTAAAATATTACTCGTAATGCACATTTATTGTGATTGCTATTACTAACCATATTGATTCCCAGCATGCTTAAGGAACAGAGTAACAGGAAATATTGTGTGAGATGCCATGCAAAAACTCATTGCAGAGACCCCAAACAGTGCTACAAATGTGCTGCCATTAAACAAGGCTGTGGTTATCTATGACAAAAATGACACTGTGGCTCATCTTTCTTAGTGGCAGGGCTAGCAATAGTGTTTCTGTGCAATTTTTCTGAAGAAGCTGTTGCTGTTTGTCATTAATGCTTCTCCTGTACCTTCATTTATGGTGTGACAAGAGTGTTGGCAATTTTTGTAATTTTCCGTGATCAGCCGTGTGGGTTACACAAGGTTTACCAGCACTTCTTTTCCTCACCTTTTCCTTCACTTTCATGTGAGAGCTTGAAAATTCAACAGAATATTTTAAAACACATATGACAACGTATTTATTGACTGGTTTTAATTAAACTGTCTTGTGAAGGTGTAGTTAGATTAAGCAAATGATTAACAAGATGAAAACATTACAGAATGTTAGCAGGGGTTGCCTGTCTATAGACATATTTAATTATTTAGGTCATTCTACTCTTGGTTTCTCTTCATATCCCATGTACTTAAAGTAGAAACAGTGTAACAATCTCTATCATCCCTTAGCTTGCAAAAGAAATAGCCAAAATAGTTTATGCAAAGTGATTCTCTTTGATTTGTTTTTCAATTTACATTTGTTCCAGAAAGTGGATGTTTTCAGACTGATTGTCTGTAACAATAGTTATTGCATTAACTTTGGTCTTCAAGTCCTTTCCCATTTTTTTTTCTAAGTGTAGACCATATGGACTAGAGAGAAATTTTTAGTCTAATTTTGCAGTGTTGTTTTGAAAGGCCACAAACACAGAGTTTGAAACTCCATACTGACACTGTGAGACAAACTCTGAACTGAGCCAAGTCCTTGTTCAGAGGAGAGCTTGAGAACAGTGTATGCCTGGTGAGCTCTAAGGGCACACGTGTACTGAATTTTCTCTTTCTTCAGTTTTTTTGAGAGGTGTGTTTCCTGCATAAAAGGAATTGCTGTAGAGCTGCCAACTCTCCTTTTAGCAGTGGAGAGCAGACCCTCATTACCCATGTGAAGGACAATGAAGGGCATAAAGATCTTCTGGATGTTCACTTAGTAACTCTATTAGAGGACCAGGGAACCTTGTCCTCAGCCTGTTTAAATTATTGTGAATGGATTTACATGCATTTACTCCAGTCCAGTTACTGGAATATGCATGTATGACCTAATAGGAAATAGATATATTTTTTAATATTGATAAATATTACTGAAGATTATTAAATACCTTTTACTGAACATTCACTCCTTCACATTGATGTATAGACATGATCTTCGGCTATGACAACATGTACTCAAAAGTGATAGTGAATGTTTTTATCATATGTATCTCTAAAGCCAAAGAACTACAGAACTGTAGTAAGATGAAGGTAAGAATTGATCCCACCCATGTAAATTTTTTTTTGTTAAAATTATGCCTTATATGAGTACCTGCAAGCGGATCCACAATAGAAGTCAGGCTGTAATGAGAAAAGAAGCTATAGCTTATTCCTTTTACATTTTTTTTTTCCTCTGGAAGCTAGATATTTTCTATATATACAGTTACAGAGTGTGTAAATTACAGAAAGAATCAGGGACATGTATTTCATGATCAGGTTACTCCTGTTATCTCTATTGTATTGATTTTCTTTAATTGATGGGTCAATAAGGTAATTGTAGCAATGACTCTTAAACAGCTTCAAATCCATCTGCCCTATATTATGTCTGAAAATTTGCTTTCAATTCCCACTCTGAAAGAAACCCTGGAGACAGATGCAATGCTTCCAGGGCTTGAAATTATGTTAATATGAAAGAGTTGCTGACATGTCTGAAGTATATTCTGACTTAATAATATGCATTTCTTGGGAAGATAATCATCTTCCAATTTGTCTTGGACAGAAAATAAAATATCATAAAAACAATTTTTATAGATAGATATAAAGTTCTTCTGAGTCTCTTGTTCTCTTGTTCATCATTACATCTTGTCCTGATCTATAGCTGAAAATCTGTAGTAGTAGTGGTCTAGTATAAATGGAGATAATGTATTTCTTAGTATTATAGCCCTTAACTGTGAAAAGGCAGCAGACTCCCACAAATTTACTGTCTAGCCATGCAGTAATGACAGAAAGATATTCAGAGACATCTGTTAGAAAAAATTAAAGAATTATTCAGACATCTGTTATAAAGAGTTATAAAGAATTATTAGAGAAATCTCTAACCCTTGAGATAAAGGTAATTTTTTAGAGTCATTACTGTAAGAAACTGAACCAAAGCAGCAATTGTCAGCTGAGACCAGGATATTCAGAGCTTTCTATCTTATGAGTTATTTTCTTTTTGCTGTCATCTACCCTTTCTTCTACTGGGGATAAGTTATTATGAAAAAAAACTTAATAAATTTGGCAATTCATTTATCTGTATTTTATACTTGCACGGTCGTTTTCCTGATCATTTTGTATATGAATTATAGCTGGCTTTTCATCAAAAATTTCAAAAACCTTCTCAAGTATCTAGAGACATCTTGGATGTTAAGCCAAAGCCAAACTCACAGACTGATCCTCCACCTTTTTTTCTAGTATCTCATCAGAATTTGAGATTCTGGTCTGATTAAAGATCTTGAAGCTTATTTTTATTGCTGGATTATGAAAGAAGCTTGATTGTCAACCCTGAAGCACCTCCTAGGATGTGTTCTGGGTCTGAATACACGTGTTATCAATTCTAAGCAAGATTGCAGTGATGAGGTCAATATGTCTCTTATGTCTGAGATGTGCAACTTCTAAGAATTAGATGAGAACGATGTCTTAGTAGAAAACTTGAAAGTGTTATGGTTTTGTTTTCAACAAGTTAAAGATCTCCTCATGAAGGTCAAGCACTTTTCCTTGGTCAAAAGGATCTTCTCCTTATAGAAAAGTACAGATTATGTTGATGGAAACATTTGTGTCAAGCAAAATATTTTGTGAATTCATGTCAGCCTTGCAATATTGTTTTGGCTGAAGAGAGATAAAAGCCTCCCCACACACCCAATTTATATTTTAGAAACCTTTAAATGAAAATGCCCTAACACTTCAATTTGAATGCTTTGTTCTGAAATATAATTTTCAATACAGACCTTCCCCAAATTGAAAATGAACAGATTTTTTTTTTTTTTTAGGTTGCATCAGTAATTAAATGATGACTTAGGCAGTTTATCAAAATGTCACTTTAATGAGTTTCATTTGTTAAAATTATACTTATAAAGGATCCAAACAATAATTTTAGATGTATTTTAGATGTTTGTGTGTCAATATTTCAGTTCTCGTTTCCCCCTGGAAACTGTTGATCTTCAGAAACATGTTATTTCTCTGATTCTGTTTTCTTATTGCTCAATTTCTTTCCACTAAGCCTAATTTTCATCAAGTTTATATTTGGTCTCTTTTTTGTCCATTTAAAATCTTTGTTTTTCATCTGGAAATCTACAAAGTATGTCTGAACTAAGTAATTTCTGCAAAATATGTAGGCACATCTCAGCTATCTGTACTATCTGAAATCCCTCTAACTCAGATGATAATCATGTGTATGAGGTACTTGTTTGAATTTTTAAAAAAAGGCTAGACAGAGATAGACTTGAGTTAAATTGTAAATCTGTGATAATTGTCCAGGCAGTTAATGGAGAACAACTGAACGTTTGGCCTAAGACTGGGAAAAGGAGATCTTCCATAAGAAAGCTAAAGTCAGATGAAATATGATGATGCTTATTAACTTGTCTATATCTTGGAATAGCTAAAGAACCATTGGGTTTCATTATTGTGCTCTTTTTGCATATCTAACAAAAATACCTTCGTTAAAAAAAAGCTCCTAAGCTGTTAATTATTTCTTTCTTTTCAAAATTTACTTCCAGTTATTGTTCTAAGCATTATGCAAGAAGGTTGTAATATTTTTTATGTCTTTGTCACAGAAGCATCACTTAAGTTAGTATAGGCTGTCGAATATTTTCTGGATACTGTAAGGAAAACTTCAGCCATTTGGCCAAGATTTCCTGAGGTATTAAATAACACCTTGGACATCTTGGACAAATGGCCACTCAATATGTGCAGATCAGTTTTATATACAGAAAACCAGACTGATTGACTATGACTGACTCTGTACGTGTCAGCTGGTGTGTGCATGTGTGGTAAGTCGGAGACATAAAGAACGTAGCATTTACTGCATGGGAACAGTGAGTTATTAAACTTGCTCTTCACAGGTATAAATCAAAAAGCACATAAACATCCACGTTTTCATACATGCAGTAAAGGAAACAACATAAAAGGAATACCAGTGCATGAATATTCAAGATTTACTATATTTTAAAATTTCTTTTATAGTATCTTTTTATTTTATTTATACACAAAGTGCAGAGGTGTGCAAGACAGTACACAGGTTTGTAGAGTTGCGGGCTTTTTTCCCCAATAGGAGTAGGTAGCAGTTCAGCTGGGAAAAAAGCAGAAACACTGTTAGCTAACCCCATTCACAGAAGTCACAGGAGTCGCAGGATCAGAATCACCCTGTGGTTACTTAAGCAGCTAATGCCATTGGCTATCAGCTTGAGGTGATTTGAAGTAACTTGTTCTTTCTCTGAAATTATCACAAGATTGTTAATTTCTTACATTTATTTTATGTTGCACACCTCATATGACTGCACTAGTGCCCCCTTCTTAATGCATCAGTGTTACCCACAAATTGCTTGGACTAAGGAGTCTGAGGTCAGTCTGGCTTTTCCAGTGCCCATTTCCTGACTGGTAAGTAATGGGAACCATTGCAATGACATCTTAAGCTTGCAGCCCTCACACATCACATACAGTGTTTTAGTGAAAACAGGAACAGAGAGAGATGCTAAGAAATAGAAAGGCTTGGATCCGCACATACAATACTCTGCAAAGTGGAAATACATTGTCAAAAGGAAAATGGTTTGCCTCTGAGGAAGAGTATTACCCTAGAAACAAGAGAGATGTGTGGGAGAAGAGCAACTATCTGAGGCAAAACCATTTCTTGATGGGTTTGGGCGTAGCAACTGGTCTTATGTAAAGCTCAAAGCACATGCTTAGTCTGGTTTATGAAATAATTGTTAGCCTGGTTTGTTTACTTGAGACATTGCTTTAGAATAACCAGAAGTCAAATCTGTTCTTACTGCATATAATGGCTGTGTTTTCAGTGTATGCATGTGGGCGTAACTTTTTGAACTGTGTTTCCACAATGAAAGCTTTGAAACAACAGCAACTGCAGATAGCCAACTGTATTTGTTTAAATGAACTTCTGCTGTTATTACAGTATTTATAGAAACCTAGAGGGCTGCAGATGCAGTTTAGCAGATATTTGTTTACATTTTAAGGAGATAATTATGCGATGTCCACTAAGCTTGTGTGAAATCCATAATAGTAATTATCATGCTTGTACAAAAATACAAATTACACTCCAAAATATGTATCCCATGGCAAATTATTCCCTTCTACATTTTTAGACTTAGAAGAATTATGCTCTCCTGCACTTACTGCTTGCACTGTTTTTAGTCTAGATTCTCTGACTTTTGTTAAACTTTGCACAACAGATTAATTTTTCCTCCAGCTGACGTAAGCAGCCATCTCAAATGGAACCACTGTTGCAAGAGGCAGCAGAGTCATCTTAATCTATGTGCCCATCTACTACTTCTAGAAGCCCATGAGACCTATTGATAGAAATGATGTGTAGTTGCAGTACAGCTCCTCCAGTTCTATCATTTGCAGTTGTATAGCGACACAAGATGAATTTTGGAGCTCTAAGTGCTTTCATCCTGCTTCTTCACACAGGCAAGCTACAAAATGTTCATTGCTTTTCAGCACTTCAGCCTCTGTAAGTGAAAACTCAGGTATATAGAGATTTTTGTGGACTAGAAATTTTGCTGTGTCAGAATTCAACTTGACTCAGAAAGAGAACTTTCTGGCACCTTTCTATCATTCTGAGCGTGACTGGTAAGGCAACTGATTGGGATTAATCTGCTCTACCCTGAACTACAATAGTGCTGGGAAAGCCTCTCCACAGCTAGCCTAGCTGTATCAAATACCGGTAGTTTGATGACAATGTTTGTTTACTCTGTGGCAGAAATCTGAAGAGCCAAGAGTCTTTGCTAAGGGTGAAATCTAAGTGCAAATAAACCATATTCTTGTTTTCCTGTGGCTGTATTAATCAAGACTGTGTCACTCGACAATATTTAAGAAAAATGTATTTATACCTTTAGTTTTTTTAATTAGAGTATTTACAGAATCATCTGATCTGATCCTTGCTAGCTTTCAAAAAGCCTGGAATGCTAAGGAGTGAACCATGCAAGGAGTTTCCAGAGGTATCTGATTGATCTGAGCAGAATTCACATGACGAGTGGACACTGAGAGCCTGGAGCATGCAAATCTCTCACATGGCAGAGAATAAACACTTCTTTTCAGTGCATTTCCTAAAAGTGCACATTGGGAAAAAGCTACACTAGGTATTAGAAACTGGTTGGTCTTTCACCATGTTGCTTCTCTGTGTTCAGGAAATGCTACAACACCTAATAATAGAATATGTTCATCCATGGGTTTCCTTAGTTATCTTTGGGAAAATGTGATTTTCCTTTTACATTAAAATAATTTCTGATTCTGGATGGCCTGAATAATTTGGATCCTTGTTCTCAAGCCTGGATTAGATTGGCTTTGCAAGGAAAAAAGTGAGTTGGGGCAAAACTGGCTGTGTCCAGTTAGTGGGTTAATCTGACCTAGGTGTTCATAAATCTCGGGATGCATATCAGAATTGCAACTGGCTGCCAGCTTCCTAAGTTTCAGTGCAGCAAACACAGCAATCTGATAGCCACAGTCTCGAGTCTTTCTCTGCTTCATTGATACAAGGTCAGAAATGGTTATATTTTTGCCGTTCACTGCAGGGCTCCTCTTAAGTACATTACTCAATTACACAAGTTTCCTATAACTCAGGCAGTAATTTCACACTGGCCAGACAAATAATTTTCTGAGGATAGGAATATACTAAGAAAAGATAGTAGATCATCATGATCTTAAGGGGAGGATGATTTGCCTGATGAAATGTAGATGTCTGCACTTGAGCCAGATGTCTATGCTTCTATCACAATCAGTGGAGAAAAACAAGGAAGAGTAGGATGTAACTCCACTCCTCTGACAGGGATAAAACTGTGCAGGTAAATTGTTTTCTATAAATGCCAGTTTCTCTACCAACCATAAAAGGAGGCTTGGATGAATAATTTGGAAGCAGGCAAGCAAATCAGCTCCTCAGTGCTTAGAGCAGAATAAATCTTTCAAGTGGGACACAGATGAAGAAACACGGCTGAAAAAACTAATAATTTGGAGCTCCATAGTCTACCACTTCTGATGCACTTTGTTTCACAGGAAAATTTCTGTCTATCTCTGAACAAAACTGCTAACATTTCACTATAGGGGGGACCATTCTAAAGGTGAGTTCTCCTGGCAGCCCCAATCAAACTGGAAGTGGTTTCCTATTTTCCCAGTAATGGATTTTGCCTCCTCAAAAGCTGTGCTATTTGCCTTTTTAAATAGTGTCAGCTGTGTATAAAGATGCAAGACACAATTAGTGTCTCAGCCTTCAGCATGCAACATGATTATTTCTGCTACATTACTATTCCAGCTAATTCATCAAAACATATTATTCACCTGCAATAACCCCAGACGCTCTATTCCTCCACAGAATTCTAATTGGTTTTGCATTTGGTGAAAGCAGTAAGAGAGGGAGAGGTTTTATATTTGTTATGTTGAAATGAATTAGAGATCAGGGCAGAATGTTTTGCAAATATTGCTGAAAGACATAGAATTGGTTTTGTGTTCGGCAGATCATCTGATTCTGTCTTGTACCCTCCCGAGCCTTTCAAAAACTTTGAATTTTTTGTCTCCTCAGAAGAATGTAACTTCTGAATAAAGTTCATACAAGAAAAATGATTAAATATTTAGATTAAAAGTACCTGTCATGTTTTCTGAGAAAAAAATTAACCTGAAGAAGAGGATGGGGCTTTTTTCTTTTCCCCCAAGCTTAAAATCATCCAGACCTGGCATTTGGGAAAGGACTCTTAGGTCACACAATACGGAGTAGCTGGACGGTTACAGGGAAGCCCAAGCTGACATCACCCAGTGAGCATGTAAGAAGCTTTACCTATGAATAGAAATCTGTGTCATTCCTTCGGACTGTGCACAGCAGGTACTTTCAGGGAGCATCTTCCATGTCTACCACAGACTTGGATATTTTCATAACTTGCCCCAAATACTTCCTATCTATCTTGTTTTCCTTGAAACCTCTATTTCCTTATTCACAAATACAAAAGTATTTTCGAAAAGAAAGAAATAAAAATAGAACATCTATTTCCTCCTCCTCCAAAGTCCTTTCTTATGTATTTCTCGCATGCAAAAGGGTAGCTTTTGATATACATCATTTTGTAGGGTTTTTCTGGCAGGAGAATATTTTAATGTGACTAAGCACAGCTCCTGCCTGCTTCACACACTGGTTGCCTTAGTAACTGTGGCATAGTGCAGCTGAAGTGTGCTAATACCCTTGAAAGGGAGTTTGAAGGAAGCAGATGGGCTGTGGTTATCATTGGTTGGATCAATTAGAGGAATAGATTGTGAGACCCTAAAAATAATACCTTCAATTGCTGAAAAAATTAATTTTGCAAGAGGAACAGCCTTTTCAACGTGACTACTTAAGATATATGTCATTGTATTTGCAATATTTTTGTTCAGTTTATATGATGGGGAAAGATGCTACTTTCCTCTCTTTTAGCAGAAGTTGAACTCAAGAGCTTTACTTTATTTTTATTGATTTCTTCATTTCCAGACAGTAGCTGCTGGTATGAACAAAATGTGTTAATATGCTAAAAAATTAACTAATCCATGATAAACAAAAGAATGAGTTTATAAACTAGTTACCTATGTTAAGCTTGAAAATAAAGAAAAGAAAGGCAACACTAAAATGTCTTTACAACAAAAAGAGGAGGAAAGGAAAAATCTGATACTTGCAACTTTGATGTTTTTGCAGAACATGAGTTCTTTCCTAGATGAAAGCTGGGGTACATGGTAACAGGAAAAAAAAAATGTTGCTTGGAAATAGTTTTGTAAATTATCAGCTTAATAGATTTACAGAGTGTAACTTTATTACCATATAGTGATTTACCATAAATTTATTCCAAAGGAAAGGGAAGTGAGTGACAGGATTTTCACATTTTCAAATTTTAAGAGAAAAGTTCTCTTTTAATAAAAAAATTTGCAGGCTCAGTGTTAAATATTCTATAACATTTGCAGAAAATTGGTCCCTAAATTAAAAATTACTAAGGAAACAGAATTCATACAGGAAAAGCATTCTTCTGATATCTATGAAATCTTATATCTCTACCCAAATGTAAAAAACAGATCTGGCTTAACAGGAGTCATATATGAGAGGTGTGAGAGATGTAATCCTTTTATTGGTATTGGATCTGAATCCTTTGTATGAAAAGTCTCCCTTCTTTGTGTCTCAACAGTATCAGGTATCACAGATACCTTGCAGTCACATTTGATCAAGTGGGATACCTGGCTTAGTAGCAATAATGGATGCCCCTTACACACCAGATCTTGAAAGCTACATTTCTCTAAGGAAGTTTGATTTCCCAGGAGCTTCTGACATGATCACCACATTGAAAGGAGCACAGGATCGCTTTTCATTTTTCCTCAGATACAATTTTTGCAGAGTTTTCTACGAGTGTGTGCTAACCCCACTCCTCTGTCATGTTCCTGCTGACAAAAATGCTTTGATTACAGCTTATTTTCACTGCTGGGATGCCTGCCTGTTTGTAGCACCGCTTTCTATGGTCTCTAAGAAACTGAAAGAGTTGAGGGCCTGGAGGCAAAGGATTGGCATGGAGTTAGAAAAAGACAAGATGAGAGCAGGCACAGCTCCTGAGAGGCTACTTTTTTTTTCCTAGAAGAAATAACTGTTGGAGAAGAAGAAGATAACAAAATGCAATTACCAGGAAGAGTGTGCTGGTAAAGTAAAAGGTATTTAGTTTAACTAATTTAGTCAAACTGAGGAGATATTTAAAACTTCTGTTCTATCTTTTGTATATACACCTGTTGGTGCCTGAAGCTCAAGGGGCTCTCTGGTAATTCTCCCTCACACTTCAAGTAATGTAACTTTCTGAAGAAGGTGTGCTTTGCTTTGCTGTAGGCCTGCATGGGAAGTGGGGATTGGGGAATTTACTGAACTCCAGATACTCTTTGAGATCAGACAAGATTTTTATTAACGTCTCAAAGTCTTTGCAGCAGCGAATGCCAGTAAAGACCAATCACAAAGCCTGGAGGCTGAGGAAAGTGCTCATGGAAATGTGCAATCTTCAGTAAAATTCTCCAAGTTTGATCTACTGTAAAGACAGACAAATAGAAAGTGTGTGAAATTGTGTCATGCTGTTTCTCTTGTCCTTGGGCTGGGGAATATGGGACTAGGTGAGATCTCATGTTTTCCTATTTTTTCCATTTATGCAGCTCAGTTCAGCTGAATATGTTGATGTGACTTACAAGTAGCGTCAACCACTCACACACTGTTACTGCTTCACTAAATTTGAGTCCCAGAGAAATGTTAAAGTATTCCTGGCTGTTATAGGGGTCAGCAGGTCTCTTTGCCTCTTTAATGGTGTTGGTTTTGACATGCTTTCACCAATTAGCTGATTGATCAGTTGATGAGCTGAGCAGAGCGAAACAGGGCATTATAGTGCGTGCAGAATTTAGATGAGCAAGTTAGGAAAGTAAATGATCATAGGACTTTTAATTTAGTTGGCTAGATTTCAGTCCTGGATGTGTTCAGGGTAGCTAACACCGCCACAGTACACATGAGAAGATGAGTGACATAAGTAAGATGAATCACTTCTTAAGGTTTCACTGCCTCACTTGATTAGAGAGGTATCCATCACTGTAATTCAATAGTGATGAGCACTGTAACAAACCCTAAAACAGAAAACCAGAAAAATATTGTTAATATGCACAGAATAATAGATACAGCTTCAAATTATATGTGTTCCCATATGTGTAACAGAGCACATAGGAAAAGGGACTACACAAAATAAATAAATTGGGGGACACTGGAAATTAAACATATTGTGGCAATTTTAATTACAAACTGTTTAAGGATTAGGTTTTGGCTTTAGTCTCTTCTCTTTGTTTCCCTAGTGTTTAAGAGCAAATTTAATAAAAACGGTCTGATTTGGCACTGTCAAGCAACTTCTTTTAATTTGCAGTTAACATGACATGAACTCCCAGAGAGTTTTTTGATGAAAAACTTCAAATATGTATCAAAACAAGAAAAAAATTCTTCAAAGAACTTGGTTGAATTAAAGTGTCACTAAATGAAACTTAACTGAATATTGGCCAGTTTTTTAAAATGCAGTAAGTTGAAAGACTTTGCTTGTCAAGACAAAGCTGCTTGGAGGTTGACTTACTGTACTTTATTTTGTTAATTATAGAAGAGTTCTTACAGAGATCACAGTGAACTCCCCTGTAGTGTGCTACCTCATTTTGTGTGTTTGCTGAAACACAGTTACCCTTAATGTCACCATAATTTTGGAAGGGATCTTTCTGGCTCTCGTGTGCCAGCAATAGCTTTTGTTTTCTCAGACCTTTCCTTCTGTTGCCACTGATTCTTAATTACATTAGTGGCTAACAGCATTACCTTAATTTCAGGAACACCTGGCAATTCAATCACAAGTGCTTGGGAGACTGATCTTCAATTATCCACGTCATGTGTTCAAATCAACCCTCATCCCACCCTCTCAGCACTTTGGATCATTGGTCCTGACTTAGCACCCACTGCTCAGCTGCCTTTGATGGAAACCCAACTGAGCTTAAGAAGAGTAAAGACAGTCTCATCTGCCGTGAAAAGAAGATTTCCATTTGTTGGTAATTTATTCATGTTTTTGTGTTGTTATTAAGAAGACCCTATTAGCAATAGGGAATTAGTTACGTCAATAACTTTCAAATCAAAAGCAGAAAAGTATGTTTAATTGAACCTGTTAAACGAAGCAGTTATTCTGGGTTAAGAAGGCTATAAGGAGAAAAATACCATGGAGAACATTCATCTATTCCACAATAATATCGTATGTATTTTCATCCATATAAATTTCAGACAGAAAAAAAGATGTCCATTAAACTAGCACTCATCAAAAGCCAGGAAACGAGTACTATAAAGAAAGGGTTAGAAGTGAATTAAACACATTGTCAAAGTGAAATGTCTTCACAAGATACTGTGAATTTTGGGATTCGTTCTGGCCTGTGAGATATTCCGTAAAACTCCCACAGGAATATCAATGTACCTTTGAAATAAAGAAATTCAAACACAAACTTACAATCATTTTTCCTTCTAGTTCCTGGATTTTGGTATATTTTTCAATATTTTCCATAGGCTCTCCGTCTACTTCCTTCCTTTAAAAAAAGTAAAGCATTGTAAAGGAAATGTAAAACAAATGAACAAACAAAAAAACCCAGAAAAAACACCAAACCCCATAAAATTATCTCACCTCTTGTGTCTTCAAGAAGTATGTGCAGTTTATTCTTTTTAAAATCTTTTGCTTGGTCAGGATATTTTTCCTTATATAAGTTTCATTTGAAAGCTTCAAGTCATAACTGGATTTTATGAGGTACATGTAAATTATATAATATATCTGCTCAAAAAGAAAAGGTTTTTGGCAGCCTACTTCAGGGAAAAGTCAGTGAAAGGTTGATGCAGATGAAAAACTCATGGACAGCTACATTAAGGCTGCTAAATGTTTTGTAACTCTCAGCGGTGCTGAGTTCACGAGGATGCTGAAATGCCTCTAGCCAGCTCTAACTATTTAGTTGTAACAGCTCACTTCTAGACGTTTTCATTTTGAGTATAGGCAGATCTCCATAAGCAGAGCATAATTCTAACAAGCTTCTGAAATTATAGGATAGCATAAAAGCAGGGGAAATGAATGTGTGAACCAAGAAAGCTATGGAGAAGAGAAAATGAAGGATTAGTTCTCTCAGTGCTTTGTGTACAATGTTAAAGGTGCCAAGGCATTGTCAAAATTAATATGATGAAAAAGATAGTAAGAATTTTCAGCGACTTTGTTCAATCCTTATGATAGTTCATAAAAGATCTTAAATAAATGTTTTGTCTAGGATTTTAAAGGACAGTTTTCAATAGATCCTGCCTTTTGGAGGGCTCATTGTCTAGTTTATCTCTTGTGTTTGGTCTTTACAGACCCTGGACTTTTTGATTCATAAAATACAGTAACAACATACTGACATTTGAAACTTCACAGTAATTAGTAAAGAAAAAAGTAAAATTAAAAAAAGAAAAAAGCAAATGAGAGAAAAATATCAAGTGGATGCTACAAAAATGTTTTATTTAAAATATCCTGGATAAGAGCTCAGAAGTACTTCAGAAAAACATCTAAGCACTTAAAATGCTTCTTCAGGAGGGGAAGAGGAGGGACAGGCACTGATGTCTTCCCTCTGGTGACCAGTGACAGGATCCAAGGCAATGGCCTGAAGCTGTGTCAGGGGAGGTTTTGGTTGGGTATTAGGAGAAGGTTCTGAGAGTGGCTGGGCACTGGAACAGGGTCCCCAGAGAAGAGGTCACAGCACCAAGATGGACAGAGTTAAAGAAGTGCTTGGACAGGGCTCTCAGGCATGTGGTGTGATTCTTGGGGCTGTCCTGTGCAGGGCCAGGAGTTTGACTTGATGATTTCTGTAGGTTCCTTCCAACTCAGGATATTTTGTGATTCCATAAGATACAATGTGCTCTAACATTGGAAATGACTCGTAGGATTCCTTCTGTGGCACGATTTTTATGGAAAAATATACTCTTGGAAGACATGGTTTTGAATCAAGAATTGATGCTGAATGATGTTTAATGACAGTTCATTGGCTCTTTCTGCTGATTGCCTGACTCTTGAGTAGTCTAATTAGCTATCACCTTGCTGAATCTGCAGAGTTTTTTTCACTTATCCCCAGACTGAATATTTATTTTTCAGAACTGAGCAGAACTTGTTCCAAATTCTTTCCCACAGTTCAGTCTGGTAGAAAAAAAAGGGACTAATGAAATATTTGAATCTGTAAAAAATTGAGAAGTCTTAGATATTCATATATAGCACTGAGATACTGCTCATGAAATCTATAGTTTTCAAAGAATGTTGACAAATTGGGGTAGATGAAGAAAAAAGCTACTGACATGTTCCTAAGATTAAAAAGGATCTTGCTGTGAGGAACTGAGTTCAATCTGCTTATTTTATCTGAAATAACGTTGGGATGTCACTTGATTGCAACATATGAGTATATAGTGGTTAATAAAAAGCACTTAAATTCAGCAAAGAAAGACATAATTAGAGCCTGGTAGCTGAGCCACAGATACTTGCATCTGAAATTTGGGACCACTTTTTAACAATGACAATAATTAAATGATGAAAGAAATTACTATAGGGTTACTAAATTTACCATCTTTGAAGTCCTCGGCATGGCTGGAAGGAGTCATGATGTAGGATATTCTGCACTTCCAGCTGGAATTCTGCTGGCTGGGGGAGGAGGAGGATGCTACTGTCTCCCTCACACATCTTGTAATAAATGTGCCAAAGCCAAATTGGATTGTTTTCTGAAAATTTTCCCTTAATTAAACACCAATTACTGCAGTTCAACACAGGGATATATGATTGAGATCTAATGACCTGTGATAATTACAAATTAAAATCAGTGAGCTTTTGTCTTTTGATTTGCAAATCTGCAGACTTCATGCAGAGTTTTGCAATCTAGAGGAGACATGCAACTCTGCTGACTGTGGACTTGTTTTTTTTTCTCCCCATTTTTTGAGAGTTGCCTGCCTTAAGCAATATTAAAGTTGATCATAACCTGCATGTTTCTGGGTTAGATCCACCAGCATCCCCCAAGTCCTTCTCAGCAGGGATGCTCTTGATCTGTTCATCCCTTGGCCTGGGTTGATACTGGGAGTTACTTGGTTGTAGTTCTCTAACATTTCTGGTCATGTGTATATAACTTCTAGAAAATAAATATACCTGCCATTAGAGTACAGGTTTTTATCCATTTAAAGTGCAAAACTGTCATGGCAGCCCAAATGCCAGAATTTTGGAAGGCATGAAATCTGCACTCACTTGTTCTGTGTCCAGGCTTTAATGAAATGAGATAGGATAGACAAAGATGAGTAAAAACCACACAAATCCAGTTTTATGTATCTAAGGTCTCCCGTATCCAAAGGTCCTATGCTGTTGATTAGCTATATGATACACCAGTCAGTGTGTTCTTCCAAAACAAAATCAATCAAACGTGACAATTCCTAACTTGTAAAGATCAAATTAATGTGGTATTCCAAATACGAACGCATGTTTTTATAACTGTCATTAACACAGTAATTTGAATTATCATAGCTCTGCATTGTAATTTCTTGCTACCTGACTTCTTGCTAGATATGGAAAAAAAATTGCACCTTTCCTCATACCCAGTACCATAAATAAAAATATAATGCAACTTAAAAATCAGGATAAATTAAAAAAAAATTATCTCATTCCATAGTGACAGAGAAAACCTCACTTTAGATATTTTGAATAGCATATTTTGAAATTACACTTTTGAAATATTTTGTTTCAGTGAGGAGCATATAATTTATGACACATCATTAGACATAGAAATTATTTTGATTTTTGTAAAATATAAGATATAAGTATGCTTGAAATAGGAGGGCAAAATAAACAAAGTCAAATCAATTAAATATATCTTCTTGACCTGCTACTATAAAATGCTTTGATGATCTATTGAAACGTAAAAGGAAGTTTACGTTTTTCTGTTAGTTTACCTTAAATACGAAGAGAGACTAGTAATATAAATTTATGTGAAATCTAGCTGTTATCACATATTTCACACTAAAACGCAAACAAAGATCATTAAAATGGTCTGTAAGGAAATGGCTGTGGTAATTCAGTTCTGTCAAGTAAAAGTTACCCTGCATCGTTTTGGGAGGCAGATTCTCATTTGTTTCTTACAGCCCTTTGGGGAATAAAATATGATAATGGTCCCTTTTGATGGGTACTTAATTGCTTTTGCATGCATTTCTGCTGCATGAATTCATGGTGGTTTCTATTAAAGGTTCTGTGTCAATAAATCATACCAAACGAGTCTCTGTTCGGGAAAGCAGTTATGCATATGCAATGCTAAAGCCTTATTGAGGTTCTAGAGCATACCAAAACTGGAAAAAAAATAAATGCCCAGTGAATGAGAATAAAAATATGGACAGGAACACTTATTCAAGCAGATGTCCTTTCGGGAATGATTAATCACCAGAAGCTTTTTTAACTTTAGTCAGTGAATTGACAAATAAACTGTAATTTAGTAAAAGTACCTTTTTTAAAGAAATTCTTCAGTTCTCCAAATAATAATATCATGTTTGATAGTTTATTTTTTTCTCATAACATTCATTGAATTGTATATTTGGGAAACTGTCCCTGAAGTACTTTGTAGTGCTACAAATAAGAATAATTATAAAGATCTGGCAAAGGGCAATTTATGGTTTCTCTCCATAATGATACACTGGGCTATAATTTTTTCTTTTTTGTTTGAGATAGAAAACATACCCACTATTAAGAACTTTGTTTTTCAAGATCTGTCACGTAAAATACAATCAGTTTTAAAGCATATATGCACTAAACAATTGGAGTTTTTTTCTAGATGCTTACTGGACTTGATATATGTCTTTAAGTGAGTGAATTGAAAAGAATCATAGTCTTTATTACTGTGTAAAATTTCATGTAATTTAGGTGTTGATAATGAGTGGGAGATAGGTCTGTGTCAATTTCCAAATACCCTGGTCACATTTTTCAAAAAAAATAGTAACAATTGTCTTTTTTTTTTTTTCTCCAATGAATTTTCCATGGTTGTTAAGGTAGGTCTGCTCCTTTTTTCCTTCGCTTCTGTGCAGGGGTGAGCCATCAACTGGTATCAGTCTTGGAAGATATAAAGTTCTTTTCCTATAGACACTGAATATATTGTATCATCAGATATGTCCTTTTTACAATCATCAGGTATGATTTTTCAACAAGTATGAAGCATGATGACATAACCAATAATCTGTTCTGCTTTTAAGGATGGTTCTTAAAGTGGCTTAGTGTTAGATTTTGTCTCAAGCCATACAACAGAACAAAAGACGTGAAGAAGAAAACAAGAAATGAAGAATGAAGGTTATAGCCACCTGGTGGGAACATTTTTATAAAGTCTGTGAAACAGCGCTTTAGGACATTGATCAGCATTAAAATATAATCATCACACACATCTGATTTCTACAGGATCTAGATTCATAAGGTAAAATCCTGATTTCTTTGAAGTCAGTTGCAAAATTGTCATTAACTGTCATTAAAATATTCCCATAAGTAAGGTCAGGATGTAGGAGCCAAAACTGAAATGAGTTACTGCTGAGCATTGTGATTATTAGCAAGCGCAACATTTGAAATTATCCTTCTCTTCAATGTGAGGATATTTTTCTATTTATATGATTTTGTTAGTCTGCTTTGTGTGTTTAGAATCCAAACTCTTGAGGACAGAAATTAGTTTAGGAATATTTTGTACAGTCTCTTAACAAAAGGGCTGGTGATTTCAATTTGAGCATCTGGGTGCTATCAGAATGCAATGGTTTCATAATAACTGCATGCAAAACAGCTAGGAGGAAAATTGCATACAGAAAGGCAATTATCTGGAATATGATAATACAGGCTGCCACCTACGCTGGCTTTTCTTTGTAATGGCTGTTGAAAACGACTGAGCACCTTTGTTAAGCATTTCAAAGATGGAACAGTGGCAGGTGCTATACAGAATTCAAGAGCTATTGTTTAAACTTAAGCAATATTGACTAAAACTCTGATTTCACCCTAGGAAGCCAGTTAATTATAGCTGAGGCTTTATTCAAAAGCTGACATGACACAGCTGACAGAATTACGGGGGAAACCGAGTTAGTCATTGACATCAGTGATAGAAAGTACCCTGATGCTTCTTACCTCATATGAGGGAAGAGTTACAAATTGCTGGTATGGTTGATGATGCACAGCAGTTAATGACATATACAGTACATTTACTATGAGGGGAAAAAAAAGATGATTCAGATCTAATTTACATGTATTTGACAGTCTCAAAGCTTTCACAGATGATGGTGCTGTCCTGAATGGAAATAGGGAGTTAAATGAAAATTGAATGCTCACATCCTTTTCTGCAAGGTGGGCCTGAAGTAATACAGGCAGCGGAGGTTGTTTGTTGCATTTCAAGAAATTTTGTTTTAATAAAATTTGTTTCAATAAATTAAAGTTGTTTTTCCTTTTGTTTATGTGTTTGAAATTAATATCTTTTTGTACTCTATAAACAGGCAAAAACTAAATGCAAAGGGAAATATAATGTGTTTGTATTTCTTGAAAGATTGGGAGGCAAAGAAATTCTGGTTCTCATAGAAGATATTTTATCTAACCTCCTGTCCCTCTAAGTCAAGAGTATTTGGATGCTATCATTTCAGAAAATACAAAATGGGTCGAAGTCTCATAACAGGAAGTCTTATATCTAAAGTAAAAGGCCTTATAACAGGAAAACAGATGGGACAGGAAAAGGATAAAGAATGGGTATGTAAAGAAACAGATATATTAAGAGTGAGGAGAATACATGGCTACATCCAAAACTGGTAAACTAGCTAAGCCTGACAAAATAATTAAGAACAAAAAATTCCCAATCCTCAATAGAAAATGGTTTGCCAAACTCCAAGTAGTCCTGTGACCTATATTCCCAGAACACAATTACTAGTTCAACAATTGGTTGATTATAAAAGCAAACCCCTAAAACTCTTTGTAGTGTTGCCTTATTACTTAACCACTTCTGAGACATGCAGGCTTACGTTCCTGGACTTTGAACCCACATCTCCTATTCATAGGAATGAACACTAATGCTGAGTTAAATGACATTCTGGGACCAGGCTGGGTATTCCTTTGTTCTTTGTGAAGAAACTGCTTCTTTCTGCACAGATCAAGTAAATTAAAGAATTAGCAAGAAACCTACACCTAGTAATCGGGATATTCACCTGGAGAAGCCAACTAGGAGTTTCATGTTCCTATTCTGGTGAATGTTTAATATATTAATTTAATACTTGATCTACTGGATAACTGGAACACCAGTGTGTTTATATGATAGCCTCCAGAGGGGTTTCTGTCCTCAGAGAGAAAGAGCTGTTTGTTAAACTCACGTATGGGAATCAGGACCTCCTATAGGACTTTCAAATGTTTATTTTAGCAAGACATCATCCTATGGATGCGGTCTTGATCAGCTTTTGGAGCTACATCTGTAAAGCGGATATTGGCTCAGATATTCCCATTGTACCTGGCAGATCTATCCCCAGTCAGTTCAGTTCCCAGCAGCAGGGAGAGTCAAGAAAGTCCAAGTTGCATCTTTTGCTCTTCGGGTTAGAAAAATGACTGGCAGAGTCCCATAACATATGGCCCTGCTCAGAAACTCCTACTGAGAAAAAGGTGGGGAGACATGCAGACAATTTCGTTTACAGGCTTCTCTTCTCGGCTTCCCTCAGCGCTCTGCAGACTCCCTGTGCTCTTTGCATAACTACAGGTCTGAACAGGTGCCAAAGCTTCTGGTGCATTTTACAAATTGGCAACCAGATAAGCTCTGCTGCCATCCACACAAATTATGCCTTGGTGCAACATGTACTTCATCAAAGGGCTTTGTAGTCACTGTTGGGGATGTTTTTCATTATCTCATCCTCAGTGAGAGATCAATAGAAACAACAGCCTTAGCAAGCACTAGAGCCTAAAAGATGTCAAAAATCTTAATCATTTTTATTTTCTAATTTTAATTTTGTAGACCCTTAAGTACAGCATAAAATCTTGGCTACAAAATAGGTCATATGATTCATGGACCAATTTTATTTAGGATTATATCCCCCTAGAGAGATTGTTGTGTGGCCAGACTGTGCTACTAATTACTTACTTTGAACATTACCTCACATTCAACAGACACATAAATATTTATGAATGTAGACAGGAAATGGCTAGTGGAACAGTATCCAAAAATGTTACAGACTGTTTTGGAGGTTTTAGATTCTGTTAAATTTATTAATATTAATGAAAATGCTACTATGTGGATCATTACATCAGAGCTGCGATAATAAAATGTATCTGAGATTTGAGAAATATTCAGTCTAATTGATATGAAGGAGGTATCCAAGCAAACTTTATTAAGTGGGTAAGAGCAACTGTAACTAAGGTAAAATAATGAAAATTGGAGGCAAACCTAATAAAGACCTGACAGTATTTATTCACTATCAGATTTAATGTCTAACTGTGAATATCCCTGAAAGTATAAAATTTAAGTGATGCATTAAAATCAGAAGAAATGTGCTCTTGACAGTAAAACTGCAGGTAGTAAATTTATCAATGATACAAAAGTATAACTAGCCTGAAGGGCAGCACTCATTACCTCCTTCCACAGTCCTTGCATTGTTTGTATGCATCTTTTAAATATAGACTTTGTAAAATACTATCTTAGTTTAAAATCCATTTATGGTTTTAAGACAACTTTTGCTACTGGTACTGTTCACAGTTTTACTTCATTTTACTGTTGCTATAGTGTTTCACTATTTGCTTTTGCAGTTATCAGTCACTGGTATCTCACACTTATTTTGTTGATGGGTCAGGAAAGAAGAATGCTGTGAATTGATACACAGCAGATGTTCTTAGGAAATCATGCAATTGTTCAGCTATCTCAGCAATCCTTTTTTCCCCCCAGTATACAGTGGTCTCTCTCTTTGGTGTACACGATATGAGTACGTTCGGCTTAAGCCAGGTGTTTACCACACACCATTCTGGGTGTGTGATATCCCTGTGATCTGCTGTGCTCAATATTTACCAAATAAATAGAATTCACTTTGCTAAACTCTGAAAATTGTTATGACAAATACTCTTGATATTATCCCATTTATTTCCTCTTTTAATAGAAAAAAAATTCAAGTAGAATTTCCTGAGGTATCAGTCTTGAGAGAAGGCAGCAAATGGCTTTTCCCCAAGGTTCATTACTTTAAAAGAGAAAGATATGTCTGGTTTTTGATATATGACTGAAATATATTCCTGTTCTATAAACCTGGAAGAAATGTTGCAGGAAATGATTTTTTTCTATAGAGACTTTATTTAAAAAAGACTTTCATAAAAAGAAACGTTTTCAAGACTTAATGCCCATTAGAGGTATTGACTCCTTCCATGTTTAAGACATTAATTTCCTTAATGGGAACAGCTATTTCCCCAAAAATTGACTAATTTTCAAGGAGTTTAGTTTAGAAATTCACATATCCGGATTTTTGGAAATTATGACTAGCTTAACCACCCACATCATATCTAAAATAATACTTCTTTGCTTATCGTAATAGCATGATGATCCATTTTTTATTTTAAAGGACAATCTTTATTTCCTTTTCTTTCTGAAATGAAAGAGAAAGTGGCTGAATAAGGTCACTGTGAAGGAACACAGAGTATATATTTTAACATTTAACTCAAGTTCATTTACAGTGGAAGGACAGCAGTAAGTCCACTTATTTTGGCAGCACCTGGAGAAGGGCCTTTCCCAAACTCGGTGGAAGTGTTTCTGTGGAATCCATGTAGTGCAGGTAGTTCAGTGTGCAGCTGCAGTACCAGCTGCAGATCGAGCCCTGGGTGGCAGGAGCAGAACTGCCACCCCTTTGCACAGCAAAGGGCACAGGGACCTGTGGGCCAGCATGGTGACTGGGCACTCAGAGACACAGAAACCTGGGGACCCCCAAATTTTCCTGTGCTTTGACTGAGACGGTATAAAAGTCCAGGGGTTCCTTTGTTTGAGGTCCCTTCTTGAAAGCACTTGAGCTGTTATTTTGTTATTGCACCAAGATTAAATCATTTTAGGGGTAGAGACATTTGAGACTCTGCTGTGGGAAACCTGGGGTTGAGCAGGTGAGGAACCCCGGTGTGACTGTGTGAGTGTGGGGCTGTGTCTGGGAAGGGGCCTCGGTCCCCGCTCAGGTGCTGCCGGAGTGACTGTGCCAGAGGGGCTCCTGGATGGTCGGACAGGGAGTTTTCCGTAGCAGTGTTTGGGCAGGCTCAGCATCCTTTAAGTACAGGAGTCTCTGGTGGTTTTGGGACTTGCCCGCAGTATGCTACTGATGTGTTCAGTGTTGCTGAGAGTTGTGTAGAATGAAGGCTTTAGACACCTGTGGTAGAACTCGCTCGAGGAATGGATTCTCTGTTTTCCCAGGGGAAGGAATGCAAACATAAGTGATAAATCAGGGTGATTGCTTGAAAAATACAGATCTTGTCTGGAGCAAAGCAAGAAACACAAAATGAATAGCTTATGCTCATGTTATCACCACCATAAAAGATTGATGAAGAGTGTTTGAGGTGAATTTTTTTTTTAAAACATATGTTTTTTCAGTCATTTGTCTTATATCCTCTATACAGATCAGAAGTGTGAGAGTAAGGTCATAGAATTCCATTAATAAAAACTGTTTATAGGGTTGGCTAGGATGGGCTTAACTTTCTTTATAGCTACTTGTAAGGTGCTGTGCTTTAGATTAGTGGCTAAAATGGTGTTGACTCTATTTAGAAAAAAAATCTTAGCAAATCGTCTAAGGAAATAATACTTAAAATACCCTTGCTTTGATTATTACTGAAAGTCTCATCCTATATCTATATGTTGGTCTATCTTTGTGTGGAAAATCCTTGTGTTATCACTAAGAATATAATAGATTCTTTTTCAGGGAAAAAAAAATTGGTCCCATTAAAAGTATGCCTTTCTATATGCCTACTCGCTTCAGATCATGGATCTACCCATGTCTAAAAAAATGAACTTTTTGATTTATTTTGAAGAAGTGCAAAACACCACATTAAGAAAAATTGTTCTCCAGTCACATTGTTTGAGCTTTGATAATGTCTCCTTTGAGACTAATAAAAAACCTTAATCTTTTAGGACTCAACAAATTGATATAATAAAAAGAAAAGAAAATTCTTGTACACAGCACATTCAGTAATTAGTAAGGCAAATTGTGCATCAAGGAAATCATAATTGATTCAAAAGTTTTCAATCATCTTATCCATCTGCCAAAGCATTACAAAAGTAAGCATTTTAACAGTTTTTGGAACCTGTCCTTACCAAACATTTGTCTTTTCATCTGCAATTAGATTTTTTAGGAAGTACTTTTCTTAATTAAGAAAAGACTAGTTTTTCAACATCAGATGATAAAATGGATAAGATAAAAGCTGTTTTGTTTCTTTCATAAAAAGTTGGAAGCGATTCACTTGCTAGTTTAGAAAGATAAACACAAACTGTGTAAAGACCACTGTATATGAAAGAAACAAGTGTGAATATATGTTTGAGGAATTGTATATGGTATATTGTGTTGTCTTCAAATTTTATTCTCTTAATTCCTTAAGAAACAGTTCTTCTTACTTGATAAGCTAAATACAGGACTAATATGAAGACTTTTTTTCCTACAAAACACCTGGACTGATTCCAGAAAACATGCAGTACTGACTTTGTTAAACTTGAATTTTCTTTAAAATTAAATTACTTGAACTGGCTTTCATGCAAATGTGCAGTAACCCAGTCTTAAATGTATTTTAATATATGCTTCCAGATCTGCATCCAAAGGAGTACAAGTGCTAGAAGAGTGGGAGTTGGAAAGGGGATTGGTAAGGGGAAATCAGCTTAACCTGGGTGAGAATAAAACTTAGTAACAACTTTTTATTTTTGAAAAGCAAGTGATTATTCTCAAAGATTATGAAATCTACAATAGCCTAATTATTTTAAGTAGTGTGCCTAGTGAGATTAAAATGTCTCACTCCATATTTTTGTTAAAATAAAATTAAAAAAAAAACCCTAAATCCAGATATAAAGATGAGAAATTTCAGGATGTAACAATAATGCTCTGCTCCTGGGCATGTAGATTTGTGATAAGACTCTTGTTCTCTTCATGGAAGTTGGCAGACCTCTATATCTACGCCCCTCTCCCCCCAAAACAAACAAACAAACAAGATTTTTCATTCTTGTAAATGAAAACCTCTTACCTCTTATCAGGTTTTGAATGATACGTTATTGCAGTGGCCTAGGATCATTTCATGAATTCTTCCAAACTCCTGCTTTAAAGCTGTTGATGATTAAAACAACATACAATTTTGTTTTTAGTAATGAACAGCAGTAATGCATTAAAAAGTCTTTAATGCAGATACATAAAAACCTTTCTAGTTAAGGCATATGTAAAATTTCTTGATCTTAATCCAATACTCTGAAAATTTAGTAAAATGGAATGCATATTTTATAATTTCCATTTTTTCATTTACTTTTCCTCTTTGATCTTTTCAGGTATCTATTTCTTTCACTTAGGAAACTATTCTATTTGAATTGTAAAATGTTTCTTTTTAAATTAATATTCTGCATTCTAAATTCAGGAAAAGACTCCTGAGATTAATGCTGGCTAATACATGATTTGTAGTTCTAGATTTAAAGTCATGTTTATGTGTCTGGAATCATCTTGAAGACAAAATAATGAATTATTATTCTTGGTTGCCACATGAAAAAAAGAATGGCCCAGTTTTATAAAAACAAATAATCTTGTTAATCCCACAGCCAAGTTAACTCTTAGTGAACTTTTACAAAACACATAAAAATCCCAAAATATTTAGAAGGTTTTAATGACATTATTAACAATTGCTTATTTATTCACTAGTCAATTAATGCAGACAAATGTGACCCTTGTCCTCTCAATCTTTTATTCGTTAGTGATATCAGTTTCTGCCAGTCACTGGAAAATGTGTATTTCTCTAAAATGCAAGATTAGAAATCAGTGTAGATCCCTCCAAGTTAGAATGAATCTGACCTTCCACAGTTTGGAGTAAAACAATTTGTGAAAAAAAAAAAAAAAACCCAAACAAACCAACTAAAACCAAACCCGGAAATACGTCACAGTATTTTGATTGCTGTCTACAACTTCAACATTACGTGGGGGGCACAGATTGGTGCTGATTTCTTCCAGCTGTCTGATGATAAGATGAAAGGGAATGGCTTAAATATGTCAGGGAGATTTCAGACTGGATGTTAGGAAAAAGTTCTTCACTGGGGCAGTGGTCAAGCATTGTAACAAGGTCCCCAGGGAAGTGGTCATGGCACCAAATGAGTGTTCAGTAAGTGTCTGGATGATGGTCTCTGATATATGGTTTAGCTTTCCCTGTGTGCACTCTGGAGCTGGACTCTGATTTTCAGGGGTTATTTCCAATTCTGGCTCTTTTATGATTCTATTCCGTATTTCAGGTTTAGTCATTAGCAGGCATTACTATACATATTTTCACGATTCCTACTGAGTTCAGCAAAATTTCTGCCTTGAAACCTCCTCATGTCTTGGTCATAAAATAATGTTTACTCAATATAATTCAAAAAATAAAAATGCATGTCTAGGTAAAATTAAAAGGACTCTGGGAAGCTTATTCCCAGATAGCAATGAAAGTGGGAAGAGACCTTTTAACTCCTTCTACTTTAAATTTGCTGTGTTAAACTCTGTCACTTCATTATCTGAATACCTTCTGTGGTGTCCTCTCATCAAAGTGACTAAAACACATCTTAGAATCTGTCTTGTATCTTCTCCCTAAGTGAAAAAATTGTACAGTTGAATATTCTTTTGTGTGTGTGTGATTTGGGGGTGAGCGTATTGGTTTTTGGTTGGGTTTTTTTTTGTTTCCGTGTTTATTTTATATTATTTTTCCCCCCCTGACATTCACAACAATTTCTGTAAAGAGAAAAATTCAAAGAAACATACTTCACACCTGGAGCAGCCAGACTGAGGTTTCATAATCCTTTTCATCTAAGAGAGTATGTCTTGCAGTACTAGGTGACTCCTTTATATACTTGTATTTCTATGATATATGTTTTATAACCTATAAACCCATGCTGCCTTTGACTATGAGATTCTGTTAGGAAGAAAAGAGGGGAAAGGCAGTACAGCAGGAGAACTGAGTCATGGGAAGAAGGGCAATCCTGTTGGAGATAGTGGAAAAAATGCTAAAATCATCAAGGATTTAGAGAACAAGTAAACATAAAGTCAGTGTATTTTCAGAAAAAAAGTTTGGAAGAGGGGAAAATTCATATTTCAAATCTTCCTTCCACAGAAAATTTAGGAAGTCTTAAAAATATTATGATAGTGTTATCATCATCATCATCATCATCGTCATCATCAGTACCTTGCAAGAATGAGAAATTTACTCTCTCTTCTCTTTATCCAAGTCGAGACTTAAGGATGTTCGTTTTGGAAACACTTAGCAGAGAAATATCCAGCTGAAGGGAGATGGAAAGGATTTCACTCCCAATTGCATTCCTCCCTTGGCTGATGTTCAATAGAAAAGTGTTTCTTGTGATGCCAGAGAAAGTACTGATGCAAGACGTAGAAAAACACTTCAGACCTGTATTGTTATAAAAAGCTTTCGGAAAGTAGCTCAGAAAAAGATAACAGACAAAACTTTAATATTTATGCAGAAGAATCTTAAATGTTTGAAGAAGTTTAAATTGTACATTCTCCTAGAAATATGTTCTTCAGAGTAACAAATTCATAATACAAGTGTGGTTTATGATAAATTTGTACTTAAATTTTAGATGAGAAACACAGGGATACGAATGAAAGTTCTTTACTAGTAGAGTAATACTCAATGTTGACATAGATAATCTAGTTTTACTGCAAAAGATTTATTCTTATATTTGGTCAATTTCCGTAATCAACTAAAAGATGGTTAGAGTTACTTTCACACCATTGTGTTCAGAAAATATATATTTTTTTAGCTTTGATCAGATATTTTATTAACTATTCAGACTGTTTGGAAAAGTATGTAAGTAAATTTGTTGGGCTGAATGGAGAAAAGAGCAATTTATGCATATTTTAGATACACATTTTAATCTGATTGTCTTTAAACATCTGTGTTATGCTTATGCTTCTGTATCCTGGAAAATGTATAAAGGTCAAATTCTTTAATTTTTTTTAATGTTTTTAGATGTATCTGTTCTAAGTTGTAAGCAACATATATAGCTAATGTAAGGAAAATAGTTCAAAAAGAATGATATACATTTTGCAGGTGAAAAATCAATATAACTGAATGTAATATACCAGTTAGCATATAGAGAAAAACGCTTTCTGGTGTTTGCAAAATAATTACTTTTTAGAAAGATCATGATATTTAAAAGTTCCGTGAAAGGATGCGTTTGCACATTTAAGTTTATTTAGAAGTTAGGAATAATCATCCTGTCGAAAATGCTAAATTTTACAGCATTTTCCTTCTCCTGTTTTAAGAGCTAGAGGAATAACACCAGATTTGACAAGTATTTTGCTTCCATTTTTTTCCTTTTCATTTTTTGAAGAAAGGCATTTTGCTTTACTTTTAAAGAAAGGAAGAATCTGAAATTCAAGATGAGTAGTTAAGAAACAAAATAGCAGTCTGTAAAAGTAAAGCAAAGAGGTTCTTTTAAAGGATATGTTTCCAGAGTATGGCTATTGAGAGTATATCAAAGGCATGCTGCATTTCTCATATCAATTTATAGGATATATTTTACAGAGTCATCATTTCCCTCTTACTCAGGACTAATTCCTCAACATCTTTTTTGCTTTACAGTAAGAATCTTAACGCTGAGTAGTTCTTATATTTGGAGTGCTGTGTAAGTAGTACTTTTTCCAGACTCCCTTCTAATCCCATAAATTCAGTAATACTCATCATTCTAATGCTCCTGCAAAAAGGATCAGAACCTCATGTGCGTTCTGGACATTTAAAGTATCCATGAGCTGACTTTAGGTGATAGAAATGTATATTAAAAATCTGTGAAATTAGATTTTAAAGCTAGGAATTACATTTTTCCAGTATACTTGTATTCTGTATTCATGGCTATTCCTGTAACTCAATGCCAAACAACTCTATTTTCAATGAATCAGAATGGAACCAACTGATTTTGAAGGTGAATAAGTTTCTTTTCTTTTTAAAAAATGAAACAAAAAAGTTTAATAAAAATTAGTATTTTTAATAATACAAAAATTATTAATATTTTATTTGTGTTTTTTGCTAAGCATAAATCTGTATTTTTGCTGTGAAGACTTATTAAAAACATATTCATGGATGATAAAATGGAACATTAATTTCACTTGACTGTGTTATGCAGGCTGTAGGAGAATGCTGGTTTATACAGATGGTAGTCAAGAAAAAATATGTATTAAGAAGAATTTGAATTCTTGATTTTACAGTTTTGATGGTTTTAAAATCCTTAGTGTGGGGTTTACTAATCTATGATCTGTGCCAGCAAACCATACAGAGGATTTCTTTCCAAAAGCCCTGGAGGTAAATAGTGGTTTTTGACTGGAATTCCAAGGTCAAGATAAGAATTTCTCTTTACTGCATTTTTTCCCCCTAAGAACAATTTAGGAGGAGCTGCAAGTACCTCTGTCATCTCTAGAGCTTTAATACAGCTGTTTGTTTCAGGTAGTTAATATGTAATGCATCCCATGCTTTCTGTATATTAAATTTTATAGTAAGTGTTTGGAAAATGTGTCAATAAAAGCACTGGTATTAATAATGACAATTATTCACTAATTTACATGTAGCGTTACCTTGTTCCTATTTAGGGCCTTAATGACTGGACTTTAGCATTTTTGAAATACTAGGCAAACTTTTTTTCATAAATAGGTTGTCTGAGGACTTTAAAGGATCTGTTTAGAATGGACAGAATTTTTAGGAAGATGAAATTTAGGAATTTTCAGATTCCCTCTCTCTGAATCAAAGCTGAAGAAGTAACCTGGATGGCATTTCATTTTTTAGAGGGAACCTCTTAACATGAGTAAGTTAAAGTATGAAGGAATCCATAGAGGGCTTCACTTTACCTTAGAAAAGTCTACTTTTGAATTACCTGTTGCATTGATAGCAGAGATAGACATCTCTGTCACACAATAAAAATCTTATTCACTTGAAGGGCAGTCAGAATTCATCATAGTGGAGATAACTCCATCTTCAATCAAGACAGCCATGGAAGACAATTTAACAGAATCAGTGATGTTCTTTCCTCTGATAGAAATTATAGCTCTGGAAGGTGTTCATAAGACTAACTATAGATTTGACTAGAAAATTGCTTGGAGCAACAGAAATATGGATGCATCTGTTTCTTTTTTTGCTATTTTCATTGTTTTTCTGAGGTGATTATTAGCTTAAAACATACTTATGTTGTCTGCAATATTTTGTAACCCAATTTTGTAACCCATACAAAGAGGACATCTTGGTGACTCACATTTGAACTCTGCCACTAGACAGAATGAGTTTGGTATTGGCTTTTATTGAGAGAGTTCTTCTCTACATCAGTCCTTTCACTCTGAGGTCTTTTGGAAGTCCCGCTGTCTCTACATTCTGAAATAGTAATAAAAGGGTTATGGGATAAAGTATATTTTTCAACTGTGCTTGTCTTAAAGAAAATAGTTTCCATCAGCTGTTCCAAATGGCATTCTTTAAACTTTTAATGATGCCAGTCACATATGTATTTTCTGCCAAAAATAAAAAACGAGGCAAAAGAGACTTGATAATCTGGGCACTGACGCTTTAATGAGACAATTCTCTGTAATCATGCAAATAACTATTTGGCTGACTATTTTGGATGGAGTAGCTTGTTCTCCACCTGCTAAATGGTAAGCCAGCACGGCACAAAGAAGGAATTCTTCCTAGTTTGTGTCACCAGAGTTCAGTGGAAATACTGCGTCAATGGCGTTTGCATTTTGCCTTACTGATACTCAGTGGCCTTTTTTTCAACTAAGCTTTCTGCTACAGCAAAAATGCCTATCTGAACATTCACTTTTTTTTCAAAGATAAGCTAATACTAACATAAGAGTATAAAATTACTGACTCTCTTTGATGTGTCTCAGAGCAGCAATTATAATTGTCCTAGTTTAACAATCAGATGATAGAGGAGACTGAATCCCTTAGGATTCCACACTTATGAGGAATATCTTAAACCATGTTGTACATTGAATTTTCATTATAATCTACATCGTAAGGCTGGTGAAATGTTCTGGGCTCTATACATTAGCTTTCAAGAAACATCCACAGGATTTTATTTCAGTCAACACTTCCACAACAGGACATATATGCAATGCCATTCTGCTAGTATGTTTAGCTTTTCCTATTTCAGACAGTTCTTGCTAATGTAGAAAATATATCTATATATGTTCAGCTGCAGGGGTCTTTTGCTAACACTGCTTAGCTATGATTTATGGTTTGATATGAGCTATGCTACATTCACTTTTGTGTTTTGTTTTCTTAATTAATCAAGTTTTGTTTATTAGAAATTACTAATAACTTTGGAGAGGTATTCTTTTCTAATCCAAAACATTTACTTAAAAGATTTGACTTCATTAGCGCCTCTCTCACTATCCCAGTTAAAGAGTATTTTTGAAAGCTACAGGCATACCAAATATATATCCACAATAACTATAGCAAAACACAGCGAGATATCTTTCCTTTTGCACTCTGGTAACCATCCAGCTGCCCTCACTTTCCGACTACAGCAGACCCTGATTAAAAACCTGAAACTTATTTATATTTCAAACAGTTTAATCCAAGTTTATCTCAGCACTTCCACTGCACTTGCAGACTTGGGAGTGTGTTCCTGGAAGACCACTGCCATCTCCCCCTGGGGTAGCGGTGCCTGCCGGAGCGCTGCTCTGCTGCCTTCTGTCTGTCCTCTCTCCAGCCTGCTATGTAGTCCAGCAATCTGCAGAGCAGGCAACAAGCTGTGACAGCCATTTGCTGTCTTGGTGCTGCTTCAGTTCTGTCTTATTTTTTTTTGGAGATAATGGAATTGCTGTCCAAGAAAAGAGAGGTTTTTTAGCCTATTCTCACTTCAGAAGGGTGAGTGTTATTTTGGCCAGGCTGCTAGGAAGCCTCTCAAGCAGCCTAAGTATGTACTGCAGCTAAAAGCAGCACTTATTAGTTTAGTCCCACTTATGTGCCATCACTTTTCTTCTGTTGGCACAAGCTTTTGTGCAGCTGTGTGTGGAAATGAGTTAGGCCAAGAATCCCGGTTAAAGTTAACACAGTCAAGGAAACAAACTGAAATAGTTACTTTAAAATCCATCTGATAGGTCAGGCCCGATAATACTTACAAATGCTGTGATCAGAGCCTTTCCAAAGCAGAATTATTCAGTACCATCCATCATATGTATTTTCAAGATGAGACCTTGTTAGGATGCCAAGTCTCGTATGATAGATTGCTTAGATCCCAAGTAGCGTTTGTGAAATGAATGATAAGCCTCCAGTGGATGTCAAATCTATTAAATATTGAAGGGTATATTATATTAAAGGGTATATTCGGCACCAGATTTAAAGAACAGATTTTAGGAGAACCATGAACACTGAACAACCTGTTTTTATGTTAATTCATGTGCATCGTTCCTCTCTGAAATCACATTCACAAAGGAAAAACAACCTTTTAGTACTTAAGGGGAAAAAGCATTAAAAGCCTTGGAGCACTTCACAGGCTAATTGTTTGGAGCATTTCACACTGTAGTTCCACCTTTTAATTCCTTGAGAATCAAAAAATGTGATTTAACAGATGTGTTGCCTTCTTTGTAGTATTTTCAACACTGAAACACAAGCCAGATATTTGGTCATATACATATATATTTTTTTTATAAAGAAAAGGGTTTGTATTATTTTTGGATTTAATTTTACAAGAGAATACTCCTTGTGCTGTCAAGACCTCAGTACATTGTCAGTTAATATTCAACTCTATATAAGGCAGATATCCTATATTTACCTCATATAGAGTGTACCCAAACCAATGAATAGTTTATACACATCATGCACCAAATAAATAATTCAGCAGATTTCTTAGAGTGTCACCTTTTACTGTGCTGTTTGTGTTATACATATCACAGTGGTGTGGGTTCCCCATGCTGTGTATAGTAATGAGAAAGATGGAATGAGAAAAAGGCATCCTTTGGTATTTTCCAGACAGAATATGGAGTTACCTGAAAAGATTTTAAAGCCCCCGTTTAGACTGGCTGCTCTGCACCATCACACTGACGTAAGATGGCCACTGAATAAGTGCTTTGAGTTACAAAGTCCTGTGATGAATTTATAATTATTTACACCTCAGCTGTCTTATATCCAGCCAGGTCTAAGCTGTAAACACCTGTTTCAAAGCAGCAGCTTTGTGTTTCTCGAATGCACGTATGACAGAAAGAAACTCTGACCACGTATTTGGTTAAATGATTCCTTTTCTCATCTGCAGGCTTTTTCATTTACAGTGGTTTCCAAGACAGGACTTACTGTTATTTTCTTCTGATTCTCAGAATCACAGAATATTCTGAGTTGGAAGGGACACACAAGGATTATCGAGTCCAGCTCTTAAGTGAACAGCCTATACAGGGATCAAAACCACAACCTTGGCATCACTAGGACTGTGCTTCAAACAACGGAGACCATCTCAGGGTTGAGTGACTCATGTGGGTGATGGCAGGAACAGGGGCCGAAAAAGTCTTGATCGCCCATGTTCTCTGAAGTGAGGAAAATATTCAGACGTGAGTTGTGTAGTTATGGTCTCCTCGCTTATGTTTTTTAAAAAATTCGTGGTGAATTGTTTTAATTATTTGTTTATATTCCAACCAAATGAATATCATATTTTGTTTTTTTTCAAATAGCTGCAAGTTTCTCTGTATAAAAATAGTATTCTCTAATCGAGAGACTTGTGTCATTCAAAATTCGCAAGCCTGAAATGCTTCTTTGTTTTTCCAAAAAGCTGAAATTATTAATAGAACCTATTGGCATGATTTCGTGATTTGCTGGACCAACATTACTGAAATTTGCTTTCAGTAAAGATTTTATTTTTGGAGATGGTAATTAATTCACTTGCTCTAATGTCTGTATTTCAGTGAAACAGGATTTCAAATGGCTTTCATTAATTTATTGATCATCTGAGAATGAAGATAGCAGAAAGAGTCACTATTTTTCAAGACTGAAGAGAAACTACAAATGTTGTTCAGCTGGTGATGTTGGGATTGATTACATATCATTAAATTTTCTTTTTAAAATGAAAGATACTAATGCCATTTTAGATACTATCCTGAATTTTTGCCTCATTTGAGTTTTCAACATTAATTAATGCTGTCAAGGCACACACTGACAGGTAGTGCTAGGAGGTAGGGAGACTTGTTAATATTTCCAGGGTACTGATGTGACTTCACTAAAAGATTGGTGATCTTTCTTTCAAGTTTATAACTGGTAACAAGTTCAGACTGCCAAAATTACTGGGAGTTCTTTGACATCATCAGTGATTAATTGCTGATTCCACAGGATTGTGCACTTGTGTGATTTTGAAAAGTTTCACCTTCAATTTAGTGTCACAACAACATGGTGACTAATTTAAATAAATTTACCAAGCTGCACCATGGACACCTATTGTTCACAGCATCATTCCAAGGGCTGGCACGAAGCTCTTCTGGGCAGTCACCTTATGCTAGCAGCCTTTCCTAAGTGAGTGATTCCAGTGTGATCAGACACCTGCCGGCATCTCAGATAAGAATAGGAAGGTCTCAAATGGCCTTTCAAGAAAAACACATCTGCAAAAAAGCCCTATAGCTACCTCATTTTTTTTTTTCAGACCATGTAATTTCTAATATTTTTGAGAAGAAAAAGTTTATCGTAGAATTTACTTGAGAAGAGCCATAACCTTGGAGACAGCAAAAATGTACTTCTCTAGTGGTCCTCTACAACTTTCCCTTCCAAAAATAATTATAAGGTGACTCAATTAGTCCTGCCTCTCCAGAGCACTGGTGCCTGATATTTGCAGTTTCTCACAGTACAAAGCTCACTTTTTTTTTTCATTAAACCTTATACAAACTTAATAAAGAAAAGCATGTCTGAAGACCAGTCATGCATTTCACTTGTTACTAGGCTTAGGATTTCTAATAGAAAAAGCTTTGATTCTTATTTTGTTGTTCTTGTTTGTTGTGATGTGCTGTTTTAAACAACAGTTGGAATGTCATTTGGATGCAGATTATGGTAAAGTCCCGACTATATTTATACACCTGGGTCTGGATTCAGCAGAACTCTGGGAAGCTGTGAAGTGGAACACGAAAGGGAGAGAACTGCAGCTGCCTAATGCAGTGATCTCCTCCTCTCTGTAAGGTTAGCGAGCTGTATCTTGCTCTGTAACATCCTGCTGTTACTTGTCTCCTCCTGAGCTAGAGCAAGGCAGTAGAAGAAAGCTGCACACATCGAAGGCAAAGGTGAGGTGGAAAGAGCAGAATTTGCTCCTGATGCAACCGACAGCTCCGTCCACTTTTTACTATTTCAGAGTGGCCTGAGAACTCTCAGGCGAATTTCTCATTACAACTCACAAAGTGTCGCTGACTTCAGGGCTGGCAGAATTAGTGGTCAGTATACCACTCCAAAATAGTACTACATGTGCTTTTTTCCTTCTCGGATCTCTAAGTTGACTATGCAGACATAGCAATGAAATAAATGTAGTTCTGAGTGCATGCGGAGTTACCCATGCCATGGTCTTGTAGAATTTGAGCATTATGGATTGAATTCCATATCATTACTCAGCTTTTTTTTTTAAGTGCAGAAACTCAGCTGTGATAAAATTGTGAGCCTTTGTTTAATAATCTTGTTTCTTCTGAACAGGTTTTTAGTGCCTGAGAAGCTACTCAGGGGGCCACGTATGCAAAAATTTTTAGCTTTGATGTGACATAACTAAGTAATGAACACTGATTTATATATAAATTGTGCTTGAAATTCTCAGAAAAATTTAATCCAGTAGGAAATGTATTGCTAGGAATTTTGTCAAAGAATCATAGAATGGCCTGGTTTGGAAGGGACGTTAAAGATCATCTAGTTTCAAGCCCCCTGCTGTGGACAGGGACAACTTTTACTAGACCAGGTTGCTCAGAGCTCCAGCCAACAAGGTCTTAAACATTTGCAGGGATGTGGCATCAAGAACTTTTCTGGGCAACCTGTTTCTGCGCCTCACCACCCTCACAATAAACAATTTCTTTCTCATATCTTATCTAAACCTACCCTCTTTCTGTTTGAAGCCATTCTTCCTTGTTCTGTCACTACATGCTCTTGTAAAAAGTCCTTCTCCATCTTTCTTGTGGTATTCATCATCATGTAGCATTTAAAATTCACAGCATTGACTACAACTCTCATTATAAGACGTGACATTTCATGTTTGTACACATAATAAATTACTGTTGTATGTTTTAATTGTGAAAATGTCTATGATTTTTCATGACTGTTTGGCTGCTCTCTCTCCTGCTGCTTAAGTGGGCACCAGTGTGGGAGAAGTGTAATTAGGAAATCACTAAATCTTAGTTAGCAAACTATATTTCTAAAGCAATCAACACTTTGCAGAGTAATTTAATAGAGCAACCCAAAACTCAGTGTGAGACCTGTCAGTAGTGGTTTTGTCTCGAACTGCTGACTCTTGCTGCAGACAATGAAATCTAAATGTTATATACCTGGGTTATCTTCTCTGCTGGTTTTCTTTATAGCTTTAAACAATTCCTGGTTTTGTCCTCCTCTTCTGAATAAATGTAGATGTGTATCAGCTTTTCTTTCTCACAGTTTGGTGCTACAGGCTTTCATTTTGATAGCAGATTTAGAATGGGCCATTTCTAGTGCCTAGTTATCAGCTACATTTTTTGCTGGTTTCTGAATCACTGAGACAGCTGCTTGCACTGTCAACCTGAGAGCTGTCTTTAAAATCATACATCCTTGACATGTATAATTAACTAGCTTGGAGGAAGATGGTTGACTGAAAGATGCACAGGCTCAGGAAAAAAGCCCATTACCTGGCAAATACTCAACCTAATTGACCTAACAAAGCAGGAGAAATGAATCATGCTTCCAGCTGCTTCTCCTGCCATCTGTGTCCCTCCCTTTAATGCTTTCAGTTTTCCCACACAAGTGTCAAATACCTTTCTGCTGAAGATCTGTCTGCTTTTTTTTGACAGGATGTAATTGTCCACCAGGAATGGAGGATAAGAGGACCAGCTTTCGGTAGGTGGGAAATAGATAGAGGAGTTTCGGCAGTGGTGTTGACAATGGATCTGCAGACGTGCATGCAGCAGATGACATTCTTGTAAGGGAAAAAAACCCCTAAAATATTTGGAAAGACAAATATCACTCCATGCAATATTAGGTATCTGAATCGGGCCTTTATTGACTGAAAATCACTAATGAATTTATTTTAAGTCAAACATTAATCTGTGTTTTGAGAACCACAGATATTTTAAAACATTGAATCCAATCCTTGATTTAAGATTTTTATTTTTTTTAAGGAGATCGTGTAACTCATGAGCTGGAAAAGTTTATATGGCAGTAACTAACTTGGAAAATGCTTCAAATGAACTTCTCACAACTTGGTATAACTTGAACAACTGAAGTATTTCTACCCTAATTTTGCTTAAAAATGGTGTTCCTCAAATTAGTACTACGACTAAAAAACCCACAGTCCCCTCCCCTCCTCTGACAGAAAGCACGAAAGGCAGAGATCATGGGCTGAGGTAAGAACAATTTACTAGGAACAGAAATGAGATACAACAAACAGTAACAGTGACATTACTGATAGCAGAAGTATATAAAAAGAGAGGGTGATTCACGTGCAAAAATGCTCACTGCAGACCTCAGGTGACAATGAACAACGGCAAAGAGCTTCCCGCTCCTGCCATGGCCTTCTCAGAAGGAAGTGTCCCTTACCCACAGCCCCGGAATGACCTGAGGTGGTAAAAAATAACAACCTGGCCATGCCCACACGGCTCCAGGCCCTGTCCCCTCATGGCTAGTACAAAAAATTCACTCTGTCCTGGCTAGAACCAGGACAACTAAGTATATTTTTTCTGTTTGAAGAGTGGATATATTGTAGTGCAAAAAAGAACTTTGGTCTTCATAGAAGCATACATGTAAATTACTTTTCTGAAATATTTCCACAGACTCACAGAATGTTCTGAGTTGGCCACTATATTATCATGTATTCTAATATCACACAAACAGCATTGGCTGTTCCTATTTTCACAGCCCTTCTTCATGTGAGGAAATAAAATATGCTGGATCTGTTCTATATCTTCACTTCTAGCAACATGGAGGGAGACTGGAAAAGTGGCTGGAGAAATAAACTTGGACTTGATGAAGGCATTTAGTGCACCTTTCTGTTGAAGGTGTTCTTGTAAGTAACTGGACAAATCCTTTGAATCTCAACCTCTCAGGGCAGACCTGCGGAAAAAAAAAGTAACAGGATTCATTACTTCAGTCTTCCAATGTAATTAGGTGAAAGAAATGTTCATGGTTGAAAGAAGTTACTTCTAATTTATTTTTTGCTTTTTACTTCAGGCCATATACAAAAATATTTTCTGTATAATATATTTGTGTATATATTTTCTGTAATAACATTTTCTGTATTAAAATATTTTTAAATTTTGGTTTTTATATTTCCTTGTAAGTATGAATTGTTTTCTACAAAACATTTAATGAAAATATAAAGCATTTTCTTTAGTTATTTTCGTTAAAATTTGTGTTCTCATTTATAAGGAGTCAGTGTGATATCTTGCATACCAAGAGGATGAACTACAATACAAGAGTGTCATCTAGTGAATGATTTGGGTGAAGGACAAACGCCCCAGTGGTAGCCAGCTTGTGAATCATACTATAAGTACAGCTGATTAGCCAGCAGAAATAATCAGAGCATTTGAAAAACTTTCCTTCAGATCAACACTGAACACTAAAAAAGAATTATTTCAAAACTCTACTATTAAAAGGAAAAGGATAATTTCACATTTACTGTTTCAACATGATACATATACTTCCTTAAGACTTTCTAATCTCATGTACTAAAACAGTTCAAACTTCCAGAACTCATGGAATAAATCTGAACTAAATTATATTAGAAAGTGAATTGGAAGCTTGCTTTCTGTAAAACAAGCTTAACCCTTATTTGAGTTGTTGAAAAGCTTAGACATTAATTTGCTTTATTTAGGCAAAAATAAACAACTGTTTTCTGCAGAAAGGTCTGGGGAAAAACCATAAACATGGAGAGTATTTTTGTTAAAGGATCTTTTATGCGTTTACAAAAGTTAGTTAATTTCTGCAGTAGTCTATTTTAATAACTATGCCAATATATTATACTGCATTGGAACAAAAGATTTAAGGTGACTGTGAGTTCTATATCTTCTCATTGTTTGGTATTCAATATATAAGTGATTTATCAGGAAAGATAATCAGGAAATACTTATGAAATTCTAGCTGTAAATTACTATTCCTGCTAAACAGACAATTTAGTTGGGAGAATGAGATATTCAACTGCATGTGAAGAACAAAAATCTATACTAGACAGTGATTGTTGATAATTTTTACCCTACAGGTAGCTAAAGATTACAGTTGGGGGTGGGTAGAGGGGTGGGAAAAAAGGATATTTTGAATATCATGCCTTTATTTTTAATTAAACTAAAAGAATTCCTTTTAGGTTTTGATTTTAAATGTCCATATAAAAGTACTGATAAAAACAACTATAAAAAAGAGCACTCACTGAAATTTATTAGACTTCTAAGTTGAAAAATTAAAAAAAGATTAATTGTAATGAAATTAAATTTTCATCTAAGACACCTCAACTAATAGTAAATCCTATTATCCTGACCATGAGAATGGTTTATCAGATTAATTTCAGTTGTTCCCTTATATTCTTATTTGTAATAATTCCCTGTCCCTTTCTAGAGATTCCTTTCAGTTACAGATTCCTCTTTTAAACTCAGTCATATTTTTTTCCCAGTGCTGTTTGCCTTGTCTATTTTTTATAAGCTACCCTTTCATTTTCAAAGCCATCTGCTTTTCTTATCTTTCCTTTCAGCCCCTAAGTACCACTTTTTAAAATTAGTGTTGTAGGGGAAAATAGCAGCAAAATACAGTGGCAGTTGTGGAAATAAAAGCTGCTAAAGAACAGAAATGGGTCTCAGTAAATGCTTCACTCCTAGCTGACTTTTTGGTGTGGGTTTATTGATACCAGATCAACACTGCTCTGATCATCTGAAGTATGGAAATGCTGTGTTTTGAAAGTCTATGGGCTTGAGAATATGCAGAAAACAGAAAGCTACCCTTTTCTAGTAATCATAATTATCCTGTTTTTAAAATCTTTCAGCTTGTCTTTAGTTTATGTGTGCTGATTCTGATTCTTTCCCTTCAGAGTACTGTCAAACTATTTCACTAATTACACAAACAGTAGATGGTATTTTGTTACCATAATAAAAGGTCATATTCTGCTCTCTATGTAATATATGGCTCTAAAACTTGAGCCCTAATTGTTGAAGCTGGAAATACCCTTTCATAATTCAAGATATGAAAATTCTCTTATTCTTTCTTATTTTATTCATGAAGGAACATTTTTTCTAATTATGATCATTAAGGATCATTCCTCCACAGAGAGGGTCACTCTTGGGCAACGCTGGCAACAGCTTGTCCTCTGCTATTTTTCCGACCATTTTCACCCCCTGCTTCTTATCGTAATGGCTTATATGTGTAGTCATAATCTCCTCCTTTAGGGAATGTATCTCTCTTCCAGTATAGGAGGCAAACGCTGTGCAGTCATACAANGTCAGCATGCTCAGAGCTGCATTTCCTGCCTGTTAACAATCTTTAGAAGACGAAGAGTTCTCTGGCACTATACTGAGAGAGCCCTAGTTTCAGGCACCTGGGTAAAAAATTCAGCAAGGCAGTACTGCTCCAGATGTGATGTGTTTCTGGACGTCCTGCAGTGCTGGGCACCACAAGGCCACCATGCAAGTAGATGGCCCTCAGTGAGAGGCAAACGATGAGGAGAAACACCTATATTACTGTGCTGCAGACACTTTGCCAAAACAATGTGAACAGAACAAAAAANCTCAGTCATATTTTTTTCCCAGTGCTGTTTGCCTTGTCTATTTTTTATAAGCTACCCTTTCATTTTCAAAGCCATCTGCTTTTCTTATCTTTCCTTTCAGCCCCTAAGTACCACTTTTTAAAATTAGTGTTGTAGGGGAAAATAGCAGCAAAATACAGTGGCAGTTGTGGAAATAAAAGCTGCTAAAGAACAGAAATGGGTCTCAGTAAATGCTTCACTCCTAGCTGACTTTTTGGTGTGGGTTTATTGATACCAGATCAACACTGCTCTGATCATCTGAAGTATGGAAATGCTGTGTTTTGAAAGTCTATGGGCTTGAGAATATGCAGAAAACAGAAAGCTACCCTTTTCTAGTAATCATAATTATCCTGTTTTTAAAATCTTTCAGCTTGTCTTTAGTTTATGTGTGTTGATTCTGATTCTTTCCCTTCAGAGCACTGTCAAACTATTTCACTAATTACACAAACAGTAGATGGTATTTTGTTACCATAATAAAAGGTCATATTCTGCTCTCTATGTAATATATGGCTCTAAAACTTGAGCCCTAATTGTTGAAGCTGGAAATACCCTTTCATAATTCAAGATATGAAAATTCTCTTATTCTTTCTTATTTTATTCATGAAGGAACATTTTTTCTAATTATGATCATTAAGGATCATTCCTCCACAGAGAGGGTCACTCTTGGGCAACGCTGGCAACAGCTTGTCCTCTGCTATTTTTCCGACCATTTTCACCCCCTGCTTCTTATCGTAATGGCTTATATGTGTAGTCATAATCTCCTCCTTTAGGGAATGTATCTCTCTTCCAGTATAGGAGGCAAACGCTGTGCAGTCATACAATCAAATTTGCCTAGAATTAAAAAGGAAGATTTTAAATTGTACTATTAAACTCATACATAAAATACAGAAATGTAGCTCTAAACCAAAATACACACTGAGGACACTGTCAGAGGCACTGTAGCAAGATCTATCACCCTACGCAGCCAAAATGGCAGATTTCATTCCTCTTCCTAAACAAAAACCCATATAGCTTCTCTCAGCTTTGAATGTGCATTCTTTTCCCTTAGTGTGTTGTAAATAAACTTGGAATACTTCAGGTATATCACTCTAAAAATTGCATCTGCTTCCACCCAGTTTTCTTGCCATCTGCCATATAGATCACCATCTCTTTTAGAACAATAGCGATCTATTTATTAAGCTTCTTTCTCATGGTGCTAAGTTTCCAAATATTTATTTATTTATTTATTTATTTATTTATATACTGTCAGCATGCTCAGAGCTGCATTTCCTGCCTGTTAACAATCTTTAGAAGACGAAGAGTTCTCTGGCACTATACTGAGAGAGCCCTAGTTTCAGGCACCTG
>VYXC01009751.1:72345-150833 GCA_013397175.1 Platysteira castanea
CATGCTCAGAGCTGCATTTCCTGTCTGTTAACAATCTTTAGAAGATGAAGAGTTCTCTGGCACTATACTGAGACAGCCCTGGTTTCAGGTATCTGGGTAAAAAATTCAGCAAGGCAGTACTGCTCCAGATGTGATGTGTTTCTGGACGTCCTGCAGTGCTGGGCACCACAAGGCCACCATGCAAGTAGGTGGCCCTCAGTGAGAGGCAAACGATGAGGAGAAACACCTATATTACTGTGATGCAGACACTTTGCCAAAACAGTGTGAACAGAACAAAAAAAGACACCATCTGGAATCATTTTGATGGGTTTCCATGTGTTAGTATTAAATCATTAGCTGCCAGATTCAGTCTGCTAGATTGTCTCCTAACTTTTTCCATCTGGCCATCAACTGGGCTGTTAGCCCTTCTTTGGAACAAATAACTGCCAGGCTTTCAGAATTAGGAGCCAGATTCTCTTTCAACAGCCATCCTGAGCCCTCCTACTTACACAGCTGTCAGTGTTTATGGCAACCTCTTCCCAGGTGGTTGTGGTGGTCGTTACACATAAAGGAGATTTCTCTGATGTATTTGGGTGTGTGTAGTGTTCTATTCATTTAGGTTCTGGCTTATTTAATCCTCCTGGAGAGGTAGGCAGCCAAGGTTCTCCCAGAAAGATTTGAGGAGAGGGTTAAAAACAACTTAAAGCCACTTAGAGACTGAGGAGAGAGAAGTAGGATATCTTCCATTAAGAGGTCAGTGGCTGTGCTTCCCCAAATGTACCCAAAAGTCGTTCTTGTGTGATGGTCACCATTAACAGCAACTTCCCTCTAGGTAAGTGCCACCCATCCCAGTGAGAGGGGATGTCTGCTCAGGCAGTTTGTTTTCCCAGAGAAGTAACTCCTGGTCAGTTCTTGACACAGTCATAGTTTCGAACAGTGTGTGTGAATAATCTTGGCTAGTTCATGAAAATAAGAAAACTGTTGTGTTAAATTTCACTTATTTTAAATTCTTTATAGTCAATTGCTTTTAAAGACCATTCCAGCTGAGGCAGTTGCTCATCTTGAGCTTACACATTTATATCAGTTTCCAGGAAACTGAGATGATAGAAACATTAAAACAGATTGGATTCAGAATAAAATAAAAGTATCATCATAAAAATGATCTTTTGGAGTAGGTGATATTTCTGTGACAGTGTTATTCCATTGTCCTTTTATTTTTTCTCTGCTAAAAGAGACTGAAAATGCCTTCCTGGTATATCGATGAAGCAAAACACAACACAAGAAAACACGAAGAAATAGTAAAAATTTAAGGGCTTTTTAATGAGACATTTTAATTAAAAGCTTCTACTTATAAAACTTAAATTCTGTGGTGATTGCAAATATCAAAAATGTTACAGATTTGTGAAAAATATTAATTTCCCAGAAATAAACTAATTGGAGTTCTTTGAGCCACACTTCTATTTGAAGGATACTTTGCTCTGTTGCTTTTTAAGCATAGAAAAAGAGAACTGTAAACAATTTTCCCATTTTTTGGACTAAGTGTTAATGATGCTGGCACTTTCATGTTTTCACTCTTTCCTCTGGTGACCAGTTTGTTTAAACAAAGTGGGCTCAGATAATTAGTCTGCTTAAGGGAAGTGTGCAAAATATGCACCGTGGGAAATCCTGTAAAAAGAGCAGTTGCTGACTTGAATAAACTCAACATTTAAAATACCTCATTTTCTCCTCTGATAGGCACATAACTTTTCAAAATGAAAAATTAAAGTATCTGTATTTACGTAAAGTATTAGGGAGTTTTTTTTATGGAATAGAATATGACGCTGGTAAACTAAATAATACTTTAGAATTGTATCTTAGGAATTGGAATGAAGTGTAGTTTACTTGCAGCAACACTGTCAGATGTAAGGTTCATATGGGGGACTGTATAAGATACTTTCAAGTTTGAGGTCCTTTAAGACTCACACCTTTCCCTTACAGTTGCCTAAGTTATGTATAAATATGCACTCTTCTCAATTTTAGCTGGACTGATTCCCTTTCTTTTGAAGCTTTAGTGAAAAGCACACAGAATTATGTTAAAAATGTCCAGGTTCCTGTTTTTTTTCTCCCCTGCTCCTTTTCCCTGTAGAGTGACTCCCCCTCTGAAGACTTGTGAGTGGTGTTAGTGCCACCGTGGCTGTTCTGCAGCTGCAGAGCGAGCTTTAGGCTGAACACCTGTTCCTCTTAGGACATGTTCCTGCAGCTGAGTTTTGAATTCTGCCAATATCCTTACAGGAAGGTGTGCTGTCACCTGCTCTACTTTAGTATTTCTAAGCATGTGTTGAACATAAGTTTGGACTAGAGGTTTCCTGAGGTCTTTCCGACCTCAATCATCCTGTGATCTGAGGAATGTTGCTTCTGGGAAAAGAATTTCACACTTCATGAAGTATTTGTATTTTTCATAGTCTTGAAAACCTGTAGAGGGCTTAAATATTTTTTTTATTTTTAACAAACAAAACCATATTTATTAAAATGCTCCATGCATTTCAGTTTATCTGATCGGAGAACCTATTTTTCAAGTTTTATCTTTGCTTTTTATTTAATGAATTGCATTAAACTGAGTACATTTTGGCTGGTTTTACTTTTAATCCATAAAGGAAACCAGATATGATTGAATACTCGGTTTGAGAGGCTTTTTGGCACATCAATTACCTAGAGGTTTTAAACTTTATATTTAGACATTTTACTAGTCTAACTAGTAAAATGGGAGGCTCTGCACTCAAAGGGTTCATGTCCATCAAAATGCTTCATATAGATGTCTGAAGGAAAGCATGTTTTTCTCCAAGACTCTAGATGTCTGTGAGGAATTTACATAATTTTGGTTACACTGAAATATACATTAGTGCATCTGAAATGGGTCTCAGTATCTATTTCTTACATAAACTTTTTTCTTGTTCTATAGTGTATTGTCTGTTCTTACTTTTAAGGTGAAATATGACAAATTTTATTATGTCTGTTTAAAAACTTTGTGTTATCCTTAACTAATAGCCTGAAATATTTAACATCTATTACAAAATAATCAATCATCTTCAAACTGGCTTAAGCAAGAAATACAAGGAAGATAATATAAATCATAGAATAATTTCAGTTGAATGAACTCTCCAGAGGTCTTTTGGTCCAGAGCCAAATTTAAATTCAACTTTTTGCTAAAGGAATTTGAGCCTGACCTTTATTATTGAATCTAAGCAGACTATTCCATCAGTTCAAAATAATCTCCAAAATGTAACATAAATTACTACTTATCAAGTATATATTGATTTAGACAAGTTGGAATGATGACTTGAGCATTTTATTTTGTTTTTAACTGCATACAGACTTTAACTCGATAGCAATTGTTCAAGAAAATGACTTTTTACAGCTTGTGATAAGACAGATGGATATCTAATTTACAAAGATAATGGGATCCTGCCTGGCTCATTTGCCCTAAGTACTGCTCTGCAGCAGTTCCAAGCACTTGGTAGATTCAGGGTTTTTTGAGTTTGTTGCTGACTTTAGAAGTTCTGTATCTTAAGATATTCCAATTCTCCAAGTTGTCATTTTCCTTCAACTGGAAAAAAAGTCTGAGCTATATTATCTTTCTACTAAAAGATGATAGTTTTGATTAAGCTAATTCTTTACATTTTTAATTTTTTTTATAAACACCTGGGGGTGGAAAGGTAGATTTTCTTTTTTTTGTGTTTGTGTTGAAAAGTCATGAGGTTTTTTTGGTGTTGTCTTGTCCACATAAATAGTTAATATGATGTAGATAAAATAAATCAGCCATGACAGAAAAGAAACAAAGGCATTCCCTCTTTCAATATAATTTCTCTTTTGAATCAGAATAAAATCAGGCTCTAAGTATAACTGTTCTCTTTCCATTCTTCTGGGAAGGGAAAAAACGGTTTTCCCAGTAGTGTGCCATTCTTCTTAGTAAAGATAAACCTTAGGAGCACCTCAATGTGAAAGGTGTCTTTTCCTTTCACAAACTATCTAAGCAAGCTGAAGTCTGAGCATCTCGTCTTATTACTAAACTTAGATACTAAATGTTGGAAATCTACAGAAAGTGCTGGATTTTCTAAGGCGTGAATGTTGCAGGTGTAGGTCAGTGAAAATGATTGTGACAGAGAGATAGGAAATAGGCATTTCTCAAAGAAAAGAGGAAGGAAATGAGAGGAACAGGATTTGAATGAACAAGGTATACGTAAGCCAAGCACAGCCAAAAATTTTATATTTAAATTGATGAGGCTCTATTTATAGACTGCAAAACAGAAGTTGACTGTCAATTATAGCAGTAGTCTTATTTTGGTGGGTTTGACATGTTTGCAGCTCTATTGCACTTCGTAAAAAGTTACTTAGTGTTCTGTTTTAATTCATATTTATAAAAATGTGATATATTTGATAGTAATTTTAATTGGAAGATGAGTATTGCCCCTGAAAATCAGAGGAATGCTGATATTATATTTGCTAAGTCAAACTGATATCATAATGTACCTTTAAGATAGGTTAACGTGGCTTTGGAAAAATGAATAGATTTAAAGGAAGAAGTACATTTAGAAAGACAGACTTCCATAAAACATTTTTCCTGAGTTAATAGTCATCATCTCTTCTCCAAAGAAACAAAGAAAGCAACAAACCCAGAAAGTTTTCATAATTAAGAAAACTGATCTTTCAAAATGCTTTCTGCAAATTGAGCGTTCTCATCTCACAGTGAGGGCCTTCCCACCTCTGGATTCTCACTCAGCCTAGAGATTTCAGTAGTTAACACATGCCTCTGTATTTTGTTGAACTGAGACATTAGGTTATACAAGGAGTGTTATTTTCATAAGTGCACTCACAGATGGTTTAGAAAACAGTAATTAAATATAGAAATATCCTGTGGATTTTACATTAAGTAGTGGTGCTTTCCATAACTCACATGGAAATGGGTTATACTAAATAAATGAGAAACAGCTATTTAGTGGTTTGCAATGGATTTAAAGCCTGAGAGGGCAGCTACAGGCTCTCAAGACAACAGTCTATGCTATCTGCAAGTACTTTGATGTGATTGGGTAAATATTAGTTTTTCTGTGAGTAAGATCCACAGCAGCCTCAGAGGTGACAGGAAACCCCTTTTCCTAGAGGCCTAAAGAATATGGTCTTGAGTTTGTGTTTTGGATTCAAAAATGCAATGAAAGTGGCTGCACAGGTGCCAGCTGAAGGAAAGGACCATATTCTGGAAGAAAATGGTGATTAAGGGAGGTTTGTGTACAAAGAATCTTGCATTATACTTTTTCTGAGTTGGCTGTAAAGTTGTTTGCCAGAGATGTCAGTGCTATTGAACACCATTTTAGCCATACTTTTGGTGGTAATGATGTGCTGTCCTTATCAAAAAAGTGGTGCTGTGGGCTGCTCAACTTGCTGCTTGTTAGTTGCTGCATTTGTGCCTCTTTCTGCTGGCTTAGCCCCCATTCCCGTTCATGAGGAAGTGCCCAGTCTTGCACCAGATTTGTCAGCTCTTTCCTTAGAATCCGCCTTCCTTGAGCCCAAACGTAGCCCCTACAATGTAATGTAACGCCTGGCTTTTCAAGTTTTTTGAATGGCTGGCTTGGCTCCTGCGGTGGTGCATTTTCCCCTAGCCTGAGCTGCACTGTGATCTGAGAAATGCTCTTGAGGCCTTGGCCCTGATGAAGTGCAACTGGGCTAAGCCCCTCCGGAGCTTATCAGAAACAGTCTCTTCCCAGGAACTAGTGCTGTCTAATGAGCACCTGAATATTCACGGACAGCCTTGGAAATGTTTTCTTCTTGCCTGAATAACACTCCAAGTGGGTTAATATTTTAATTATCAAATTTTCAAAGAAAGTTTCTGACCTGAATTGTGGCCCGGATGGAAGATTGCTATGACTAAAGACACCTCTCTTGTGATCCTAAAAACAGCGTCCAAAGTGAGACCCTCTGAGGTCTCCCAGATCACAGCAGATGTGACCAGCGACCTCCCTCTGCCTGGGACAACTCTCAGAACCAGTGAACTCTTGAGTTTGCTCTGCTGGGAGAATTGCTGAAAGATGACAATGGATCCTGGGCTGATACCCCAGCTCCTCGAGGCTCAACCCTGTGCCTGTTGAGAAGATGCAAAGGCATCTGAAGTGCCACCTGAAGGTGCCGTTAGAAATGAAGGGCTGTCTGCACCCTCCAGCTTTAACAAAAGTCTGTCAGACCTGATTTGTATGGGAAGCAAGACTAAAGAACTATTTCTAAAGTGACCCCTAGTTAGATACCCCTAATTCCTTACTTGCCTTGTATTGAAGAGTCATGGCTTCTAACTGAGGTATCCAAAAATCCATATCCTCAATTTAAAAGGAAAAATATTAAATTTAAGACCAGATGAAAATAAAAACGGAATTTATTGTTCAGTGGGTGTTGTACAGTTCTTCAGATGAAGATAGAGCTTTTCTTAAGGTAGTGCAGATTTCTCAAGGGCTTTAATTACTACGACGCAGAAATGATCATCATTAACAATTTTTATGGGTTCTCAACCTCTATATAAGGTAAGGGGCAAGAGAGATTGTTCCTGGGTTGTTCAGAGCTACTCCTTTTCTTGGGTTGAAATTTCTATTTTATTTTTTTAATTTGGACTAGTATTTATGTGCAGTAACAAGTGTAACTGAAGCTGGCAGTGTTCTATTTAAGTTGTGAACGTACCACAGTTTTCTTCTGCAATAAAATAACAAATTATAATAATATACTCTGGGATGATAATGCTGTTGTTAAATTGTGCTGCTTAAGAGGTGGTTTGTTTAAAAAGAACCCTGTTGTGAAAAAGATTAATGTTATTTCTCTGCTATAGCTTTGCTAGTATATTTTTAGAGTCAAAAGCTTATGAGGCTTTGTTTTTGTTAGGGTGAATGTTTACGTATGTGTCTGTTGGTAAAACTAAAATGCTATTACTTTTGACCTTCCTAGTTCTTGCTGATTTAACAGGGACTTCATAAACTTATAGTATGTTATACTGGAATTTTTCTCATAATTGAGGTGAATCTATAGATAAGTTTCATCACATCGGAATGAGAAAGCTGTCAGCTTGATGTTGGAAGAATTCTCACTGAGCTTTTCTCAGTGAAACTTACAGAAACTGGGACATATTTAAATTTGAATTTTGTGAGTTCGAATGAATTCAATCTATTCAAGCTTTAGTTGAAATTATTTTATATGAGTTTGCCAAATCCTGGTTTTATTATAGCAGTTCATAAATTTTTCTAGCAACTTCTTATTGCTCTAGGTTAAAAAAGTGTTAAAATTTTATACCAACATTTACTTATATGTGCTTATTTTTGTAATGTGTACATGCATATCTGATACGGGCAAAGGTCAAGGATGTGTTGATATTTTTGAATTTCAAAGTAACATGGGGTTTGTTTCCTGTTTACTGTAAAGCTCTGAGATAGTTTGCCAAAAAAAAGAAATGGAAAACACAGACACTCCTGAAAATAGCAAATGCTGTATTTAAGCACCTCTCAGCAGGACAGCCTTTGGCTTTTGGTGTCTGGGGAGAACAGGGGCAGGAGGGAGACCCTCGGGGAAGCGGAGGACAAGTTGAGTTTGATGCTGGATCTGTAGAAGCAACAAGGGAAGGAATGGTGTCATACTGGGAGTTGTGACCTCTCAAGAAGGTGTTTCTATGTAGCCAGTTTTGCAATACAACATCTTTGAAGCAATCTAACACTGCTCAAAGTAATTGTGCTTCATGTTGGTCCTTGCCAGTCCTGTCCACAAAACCGTTTGTATTTTACTCTTTTTTAATTTGCTGCCATAAAATACAGCTTTATTGGGCAGAGCAAGAGTGAAATTTAGAGTGGGAATGCTGGATAAAGAGTTAAGGATGGTTTTCCCCATCACAGACAAGCTTTGAATATGCTTTGCAAATACTGCCACCAAATGACTAAACAGAACATGTAAGGACTGTGCTATTTCACATTTAAGGCATTTAAAATATTCCAAAATATGAGCTTTTCTTGTAAGTATTCTTGATACAATGACTTTTCCAATGTCCCAAAATGTTTATTGATGTGAAAAGCAGAGATGCTTTTCATGGTGCATTTTTGTAAACAAACATCTGGTTAGAGAAGATACCCAGAATATTTTGAAATGTAGAGAGGCCAAGTTATAGAAGGATGTTGTTTAGAAAAACCATGTCCAGTATTGTTGAGAGCTATGCATTTTTGCATAATAATTGGCTTAATTGGCCTTTACTTGGGAAAGGACTGTGTGAAAAAGAAATACTTAAGAAACATGGAAAATATTAATTCATAGATTTGCCAGATTTTGGCAGGTAGAAAGGCACCAAAAACTCTGGTTGCATCTTCCTCTGGAATGAGAAATATCCAGTAAACACATTCTTTTATGTGTCCTTTCCTTGTTATGGGAATTGAGATACAGTAACAGGGACTGCAATAGCTAGTGTGAAAATATTTCTCATGCTTGTAATTTAGGAAGTTTATATAACCTGTAATAGTTACATAAGGATCTTTATTAATTATTTTAATATTGTGTATATAATTATGGACTGTAGTCAGTAGGTAACCATTCATTCAGGAAACACATTCATCAGTTATGTCCAAGCTCAAGCAAAATAGGAGGACAGAGAATGCTTTCCTGCTTTTCATGAATATGCAGCTCTGTTTTGAGTGAAAATCTGTTTATCATAGCAAAAGGCATAAAATTAGCACATTTTAACAGACAATTTAGGCAGTTCTAAGTGCTTTAGGAATACTGGGCTATATCTGTGAGATGATCAGAAAGAAAGATCACTGAACAGTAGTGATTTTTTAATGAACTGTTTAAGACATCTTGTCTTTGACCTGCAGTAAGTAAAATTCTTGTAGCAGTACAATCTCTATGCAGAGATGTACGAGAGGACAGGGCTTGCATCAAGCCACTTATTAATTTAAAGCTGTGAAATCATTAATACACCATTTTCTTCTCACCTGGGTTGAGATAAGAAAGGAGAGATCCAGTTACTGTTGAATCTATTGCTAATCATATTAATCTTAGAAGATATTATATTTGATTTTGTTATTTTAGAATAATATTTTATTACTATATTTATGATTATAACAATAATAATCAGATATTTATTGTATTTCTTTTTATTATAAGATTGCAAACTTTGAAATTTAGGCGATTCAGGTGGGAATGTACTTGCATTTAATTTTTCCTGCTTCCACACAGCCTGTGTATTTTCTCCTTCTCTCTATTGCTTTGCTTTTATGCCCTGATATTCATCAGGCTTTGATCAGTTTGCTCCTCTTTTCAAACACTGTTCAGAGATAAACCTCTTATGCAGACTTCCCACAGAGAACACTGCTATCTGTAAGCATTGCTGTCCCTGATAAACACCATACACTTTAATATGAACAAAATCCAGCGTTTGAGCCCCAGAGATAAAAGGATCTGAGTAGAGTATAAGAAGTAGCAAATTTGTGGGTTTTTCATGAATTAGAGTCTTTAAATTTCTATTACTTTTGGGGCTGCTGATACAGGTGAGCAATTAACAAACTGTAGGTGAGAAAGGAGTGAAGGATTGGCCAAATCTTCCTGGGCAAAAATGGAAAAAAATCTGATTTGTGTACGTCTTTTACCTCTGTGATACCTGCTATAAATATTTTAGTTTCCTTTATGCAGAAATTAGTATTGGCTACTGTCTCAGAATTAAAGCAATATCTTGAGTATGTTCAGAAAATAATTATTGCCTTAGAAAGCCATTCAGGTCAGGCTGATATCCAGCTGTCAACATATGTAAGCTTTTAAGGCTGGCTACAGCACTTCCTTTTCCTCCATAGAGTTTAGGTGTAAACAATTACAGCAAATCAAATTATCTGCAGAATATAATTTCGAGAATTCTGGTCTTCTTAAAGTCCTCAGAGGGTGTGATGGAAGTACTTTACATTCAATCAAGTCATATTTATGTTCTCTCAGATTTTAATTCAGCTTGAAGATATAGGAGTTACTAATGGGTTAATGCTTTTGAAAAACCTCAGGCTAAAATAATAACAGTTGGGAAGAAATTTCGTTTTGTCAAGTAAAAGATGTCATCCAATATTGTTCATTATTAAAATCAGTGCATAATTCAGCCTCTTAGTTCTTTTTATGAAAAGAAGAAGAAAAAAAATCTTTGTAGGCCTAATTTGTTTCCAGGATCCACATCTGTGCACTTGGAGTACATTCTTTGTCATAATAGCAGCTGATGAGACAACTGATGTTTACTCCAAACAGGGCTGGAAATTTTAAAAAAATTGAGATGATTTTTCCCCTTACCCTAAATTTCACGCACTCAAGAATGCTGTTAAGTACTACTTTGCCTAAAGCAATAGCTACTCGACATTAGGAAAATGTGAAAGTTGTATTTATAATCAAAAGCTATGAGTGTGGGAACATGTGGTTTTGAGATGTGTGAAGAATGGCCCAAGCACTTGAAATTTAATGAAGGGCTTGCTACAGATTGAAAAGCATATCTTTGCTCACATCTTCAGTCTTTCTGTATACCTTTATTTTCCAACCTCTCTTTTGCTTCCATCCTGGTGCAATCTCTCATTAATATCTACCTTTCAAACATACTTTGCTGACCCATAAGAAAAGCAGTGTCTTTTTGGGTGGTAAGCACCCAGCAGCCACCTGACCCAAAAGTTTCACTGCATGGATTTCCCCCTTTTCTGCCTTTAGCGGCATATTGCTGGGGTCAAAATTATGGAAAAGATGTTTTTTGTAATGATGCCCTGCCCTTCTGCATAATAGTTAGCTGGCAGTGTAAAACAGTGATGTATGCTAGCACAGCATCAATTCTGCTTAAGTTTTTGAGTGGTTATGGAGGGCCATTCTCCAATATTGACTTACTAATCACAGACCTTCCCCTATCCATCCTATTTTGTTAATCCTCTTTAAGCATTTGTACCCATTTTGGTTGTACTGTAAATATAGGAGACTGAGGATGTTTTTTTTTCCCTTGAATTGTTATAGTTATGGAAGCAGGGGTTTTTTTGCTTCCTGAGAAATCAGAAAATAAACAATATAATAACTTGCTGTTCTTCACAGTGAGACATGAATCTGATGTCCCTTTGAATCCATCCATAATTTAGTCAATTTGCTCTATACTAAATGAAAGAATGTTGCTGGAGGTGGAAGAAGGAGCACCTGCACCATGTCTCCCACCCCAGCTGATTACACTCTAAGGTTGGGTAGGAGATGCAACTTTGTCACGTCACACTGCCATACTCATTTTCATTAATGAACTCGGGGACACCTAGGGTGGCTTGGTGATGTGCCAAGCTGCCAGGAAATCCAAAGGAAAGAGACTGTTGAGAATTGAAGACGCTCAAGGAGGAAAAACAGACATTAAAAATTAGCACAACAGTAGTGGCTCAGGGCTCTGCCACCTGAGAGTCTCCCAATCTGTATGGACTGAATGTGAGAAGGTCTCCTTGAGCTTGTGAAAAGGCTGTTTGTGACACAATAATCACGTGGTGTTCACTGACTGTACGGGGGAGGTTCTCAAATGCTCAAGGGGTTTTGAGCTCTGAAACTCTGAGAGTTGTGAGAAATGTCAGACAAATTCCAGCTAAGCAGGTATGTTTTCCATCATCAATTGCTGAACCTCTCGAGAATGATTCATGTTGCTCTGTGTTATGCTGAATATCACTTTTTTGACCCTTTGCTTAATCTTGGGGTTTGCTTTGGTGCTTTCCATTGTGTGGGGACTTTTTTACACGTGCTAAGCCTTTCTTGTCACTGCCCTTCCACGTAGTCCTGGTGTGAATCTTGGCAGTTATGATGGCTTTGGCACAGAGGTAAATGCTACTTCTGTACATCCTCATCGCATTGAGGATCATATTCTATTCAGATTAGGAACGCTTTTTTTTCCCTTTTAAACTTTGTAATTCTTAATTTATATATTAGAAAGGTAAGACAAGCTGGCGATTATTACTATTACCGTTTAAATTTTTTTATATATAGATATAAAAATCATCTTTTAATTAATTATCAAAATAGAGCTTGAACTGATTCATGGAATGCATAACATACATTGTTATGTAAAGTAACTTCTAAAAAATTGCTTATCTTACCCTGGAAAAAATACTTGGTTACATATTGAAATGAAATGTAGCAGCTGTTACAAAGATGGATTTTCACCCTCATCCCCACCCCCAAAACTGAGGTTAGAATTTGAATATACAGTCATTGCGGGAGGAACGGAACAGAAATATAGCGACAGTTTAATTTTTAAAAGCTGCCGTATCTTTCCAGGTAGCACAATTGGATAATATTTTAGCTGGGGAACTTGAGGAAGCTTAAACCTGACAGATATGCAAATGGAGTAAATCAACAAAAAGGTTTCTCCTCTTGGATCTCACATCTAAGTGGGTTGCCTTTAGTTTTATTTGGAAAATATTGAAAAATTTTTTTTTTGGTTCCCTTCTTTTTCCTGTTATTATTGAATCTTACATTGTAGCCTCTATAGCATTTTAGCTTCAGTAAAATAAGAGTAAGACAGATTCTGTTTTCAGTGACTTGTGACTTCTCAGTTGACACTTTCTTTTAGTGTAACTCACCAGGAGGTTCATGTTTCTTTCACAAAATTACATGAAAAACTTTAGACAGCTCAGCACTGAAACAAATTCTTAAGCATCACAACATTTCAAATTCTTTTCTTAACAAAAAAGCTGACTGTATGAAAAATCCCACAGTTACTTACCAATGGCATAGAACAATTTTCAAGAGTCAATATTGTAAAGAAATTCAACATTGACAATTTTTTTCCCTAGCACTGCAGTCAGCTGCCTTGTAAAACACATTTAATTTTGCTTTAAGAAGCCAGAAAGATTTTGGTAAAAGCTGTGGAGGGACTCTTGAAAAAACAAAGGGACAAGTAAAACCGTGAAGGAATGCTCATCCACAGTCTCACTTCTATAACAAATGCATTAGAGTAAGGGGTAGCACTGCAGTATTTTCATATTTTATCATGTGTTCTCATTTATTTATTTGAGAGGGGGATTTTGTGTGTGTGTGTGATTTCATGATATTTCTTCATGACTAAGTGATAAATCTGGAACTTGGAACTGCTGAACTCAATCAGTTGTTTACCTAGATGGAGCATTATAACTCATACTTTTCTTTTAAACCTGACAATCTCTGAAGCATGCATAGCTATAAGCTTTCTCGACATACCACTTTTTATTTATCAGCTTTCTATATAAGGAACCAAGAACAAGATGCTTAAATTAAGATAAAAGTACAATGGACAATTTCCAGCAATTCTCTCATTGCCACCTATTTTCAAATACTATATTTCTTCTTTTTATTTTTTTTCTTTTCGTGGTATGCCTTATGTTTAGCATTTACATCTTACCCAGAACTTAACTGGCCAAGATTTCCAAGAATTGCTTTTTTTTAATCTAGGTGTTAAAGGGGAGTTTCATCCAAAACACCAGCATGCGGTCAGGCCATAATCTACTTTTCAAACGGAGCACAAGATTTTCTCTGGTACTGAGGGTGACAAACAGGAACTGTGTAAAGGCTATTGATTAAATGAAACATGTTTTGGGAACCTCCTCCTGAGTTGGCGCACAGCTTTACTAACAACACAACTGCTGGGCTAACAGCAGGCTAACTCAGAAATGAAACTGGTGTGGTTTTCAGGGGGTAGTTTTTTGATTCTGTTTGTAGCACATTGCCACCCACAAGGTCACTCCATGAATCTCAATTATATGGGAAGCAAAATAATAGTTTTCCATAACACAAAAGTCTTTGAAGGTTTTGTGCAATGGCCAGCTATGTTGATTGATTGGCAGAGATGATTTGATCCACACAATTTTTTTTCCTGTTAAGGAACATTAAGGAGTGTGAAATACTTTGAGAAGCTTTCATGGAAAGTGCACTAGAACAAGTGAAAAATGGTGACCTTACTAAAACTGTCTAATTTGATTTGTAGCCAATGTCAATCAACCTGTTAGCAGACCAAGTGGTTGGCAACATTATCTAATTGGTTTCATCCTGATTTTGTGATATGGATATAGTTGGGAATGAGATGCACAGAAAAGCAGAAATTTTTAAAATATATGAACATGCAGTTAGAATATCAATATATCTGTTGCAAAATTCTGTAAGAATACACCTACTTTGCAGTGCTTGCAAGCAGCTGCAACCAAAATAATCAAAAGTTATTTTGTCAAATAATTCCATGCTAGTATGGTGCCCTGTTGACTTTTGGAGGCATTGAGTGGGAAATGGCACAGTAAAGCATCCTTGTGCGATACATGCCCCTTCAAGATACTTGTCTAAATTATGTTGAATAATTCATGGTAAGATAATTAGTTAATTAGTGTTCCATTCCAGTGGAACTTGTGCTGTCTCCAAATCTGAATTTCTATCTTCATGCTCTCACAGCACATCCTGAGAAAAATGACAATAGAAGTCTTATCTCTTGCATCTAAATTATTTCCCTACAGCATTTTTCTCTGTTTGCAAGAAACATTTCCATTATCTGCCCTATTTTTGTGCCTCGTTTTGTGTCTCCTACTGCATCTGTAACAAAAATTCTGCAGGTGAAATGCAGGGTGATGCATCCTAGGACGGCAGGATTCAGAATGTTGAGAGCGGTAGCTAAGGGTACGACTACTGCAGGAATACAGGGATGTAAGCAGTATAAATTGATACTGTCACTCTGGACTAAGGTACTACACAGGCACCTAAGTGGGACACTCAGCTAAAGCAGACTGCAATATCTGAAGCTGTACACTCTTACAGTTCCCTAATTTTAAGCAGATTTTAGGATTTACAGTTTTTTGCAGCACTCTGACATCCTGTTTAAAGTATTGCCATGTAAGCAGAGCTCAGCGGGGACTCCTTGTTGTAAGGGGCAGAGAAGAAGCTTAGCAGATACACATGAGATTATTATGTGTAAGATGTGCAGGATGCACATTCCTTTTCTGGGCCTGTCTGTTGTTCACCGTAACTTGCCACAGCATGGGAAGAAGACAGGGCATGTTAAAAGGAAGTTTTTCACAACTGACTGTTATTTTGGAAGTTCTTGCAAAGAACTTGGGGTTTTTTTTGTGTGTTATTGCCTTTAGCAGGTGTGCATAATCACAGGAGAATGTGTTATCAGAAGAGCAGCTCTCCTTGACGGTCCTTATATCTTTTTACAGGGTTGCATCATTGATCAAAAAAAAAGAGTAAGGTAACTATGGAAACACAGAAACATCTCTGTGTTCTCTATATTTACTTTTAACACTATTGAATCTTATGAATGGTTCTTCACAGGTTGAGAGAGAGATTTTTCTGAATGTCTTTTCTTACTGTGTAAAAGATACATATAGGATTTGACACAAACCTTCAGTGGTTTAGAATAATTTTTGCTAAGGATATTTAAGGAACAGAAGATATTTCTAAAGCATGAAATTTTTGCCAACCTTTGTGAAAATTCAATCTTTCTTGGATTTTGCAGAATATTTGCAGATAAACTCCTGAAATGATGAAAAGATGGTTGTGGATTTCAGTGCAAGAAACACTCAGAGTTTTAGGCATTTTGAGTCCCTGAGCACAGATTATTGGACTCTTATATAAACAACCATAATTTTTACAAGTGTCAGCAACTGAAATTTGTAAAAACTGCTTGATTTCTATACCTTGGGAATTATAGTTGCATACTTATATTACTAAATGGTGTTTTAGAAGGTGAATATTATAAATCAATCTTTAATGTCTTTGTCAACTACTTTATCTAAAATCTAAACTCATCCTACGAGAAAAATTGTCCATCTTTTTATTGGGCTGTGTAAATTCATGCTATCAGAGAAAAGCAAAGATGCTATCAAAATGCCATAATTGTGAGGTTTGATATCAGTGGAGGCACATAAATAGTGATCAGTGCCGTCAGTAAAAGTGACGACATAATCTTTAAAAAGGCGAACACTTTCTATCTCTGTCTCTTAAAGAAATGAAACTGTACTCCCTCGCTTTACCTCTCCTCCTTGTCTTCTTCCCTACCCTTCCAAGTTTTCCCAACAGTAAACTTCCTTTCACTGGTAACCTACATGTAAATTGAATCCAGCAGAATTTTTTAAGCTAAACTTGACAGAATGGGGACACACATTTAGAGGGGAAAAAATAAGAAGACATACACCATTCTTTATTTTTCCCCTCTAAAAACACTACTATTTTAAATCAAAGTAGATGATACTTTGCATATTCATATGCCCTGAATATGAGCTCTTGTCACAATCATCTTTCTCTAAAGCACATCCATGGCAGATCTCAGACCCTCATGTCAATTGCACACAAAGTAGGATCTACTGCAATCTCTGGCAGTTTCCTGATTTCTGCTGTACAATTATTATTTTTTAGAAAAACAAATATTTTCCTTTTACAGACTTACCAGCTTGCCACGCTTCTTTGTTTTGAACCTGAAATTGCTCCTGTAACTTTTGTAGATATGGCCTTTCAGGTTCCACAGAAGAATATATCTGATATCCTAAGTCAAACACCTTTGATTGTTACCAAATTAATGTGCATTATGCATGATACAATACTCATAATTCTTATCAATTGTTAAAACAGTAGACGAGCTAAGAACTGTATTCAAATAATTTACTATTACCAAAAAACCCCTGGAAATAGAACTAGGAACACTGTTTTCATATGAGTAAGTCTCTTATCCCTCGATCAGAGCTCTGAAACCATGGCAAACAATTAGCTCAGCACCATTCAGCAGCACTCCTGCACAAGATGAACATTAAGGCCTTGCCATAGTCAGCGTCATCATCATCCATATTTTCCTTTGCCAGTCAACCCTTTGTCACTGCTACAAAAGTTTTGAAGAGTTAATATAAAATTTCTTTAAGGCAAAATAATGAATAATGTTTTAAGATAATCTGTTGTACCAGTTTAGGAAAGCAACTCTATTTATTGGCTTTGTCATAATGTCTTTCTGAACAGGGACCTAAATTAAAAATCCTTTAACTTCTCTATAGGGAGTAATATTGAATTTCAAATTATATTTAAAAAAGGTTATGAACAGTAGTTTGCAAGTGGGCTTGTTTTGGCTGGGATAGAATTAATTTTCTTCACTGTAGCTTGTATGAGCTCAAAGGGATATTGCATACCTTAAGGAGTTATTCTTAACATATATAAAGCCAGGGAAAGGTGGCTGTGGGCCACAGCTCAGGAACTGGCTGGGAGTCAGTCAAATGGTGGTCAGCAATTGTTTTTCATTTACATAATTTGCCTTTCTAAGGTTTTATTTTCCTTTTCATTGCACCTTCTTTTAATTATTGAATATCTCAACCCACAAGGTTTCTGAGTCTTGCCCTTTTTATTCTCTTTTACCCCATCCTGGGGGAGAGTGAGAGGCTATGTGCTATGCTTAAATTGCCAGCTGGGGTTAAATCAGACAGCAGAAAAAAAATTAGTTCTTTTTTTTTTAAAGATTATTTAATGATTACATTTGAATTATGGAGCTTTTAGTGGCTTAAATCATCAATATTTTACTCACAAAAGCAAGTTTTTTTCTCAGATTAGAGTACTAAATCTTTTTCCACTTTATTCAATATCACTTTTGTATTAATTAGAACATTTCATATACAAAACATTAAACACAGTGCTACCAATGAATAGAAGCATTTTGCTTTTACAGTGAATATAAGCATATACAGAGAGAGATACACAGCTCATCCTAACCACATAAAATGAAGCCTAACCTAATTAAAAATTTATTTGTCGCTGTCCACTACAGTAGTTGTAAATGATATTTTTCAATTTAAGTACTAGTGCAAAACACACTAAAAGCTAAGTCTTCTCTGCCAAAGACAGTTGAAGATTGAGATTTACTGTTCTTCGGCTTTCACATTGTCGTAGGAGAAGTCAATATTTTTTAAGTTCTTTTCGAGTGCCTTTAGGCGAGATGGAAGTGAGTCACTGTGGTAACTCTTCAAGATGACAGAAATTAATTAAAATATCATGTGGTATTGTCATGGCAAAGGTTCTACAGGGCCTTTCATATCTCTGACAGGGGCTTCAACACCAAATTATTGATATTCTTTGAATGATTTGTCTCAGTGTTTCCATCTGAAGCTGCTCTATTTGCGTGAACCCACAATGTGATCATGTCTTCCACATCCGTGTGATTGTACTGATTATTACTACAACTGGTTTTGAAGAATAATCTACTTCTTAGCCCACTGATTATTTAACAAATAGCAGTTCTATTCTCCTAATAATGTTTTAGGAATAACCTTCGAAGGATTACTACTGGTTATGTGATTATAACCTTCACTTGTTATGTGACGAAATTCACACACCTATGTGGCACCCTAAGACTTTCCTTCCCTGATCTTGACCAGAATGTTTTCCCTGAAGAAAAAAACCCCTTTTTCTAAGGAGGAGTTTCATTGAATCAATTACATTTTGGTAAATATTTTTTCCTAGTCAGTCAGGAAATAGTATAAAATAATATCTGAAAGACCCTGGTCTCAAGGTAAATAAAACTTATTTCCCTGTATTGATATTACTACTTATTTTTTCTTTTGAATATAATTCATTCATTAATTTTTAACTTAGCCCTTTATCTTTTCAAGACCTTCTCTCTTAACTCTGATTTGAATGAGGAAGAAAACACAACCCCTTTATATGCTGAGAAAGAATGAGAAGCAATTTTATTTGGGAATGTCTCAAATTAGTTTTCTTGATGAGTTTGTGTGTCTAACTACAGCTTTGTGGGTAAAAAAAAAAATCTATATCTAATTATATTCTATGTGTATGTTCCATTTAATTACTAGTGAGAATAACTTAATTTATGAGCTAATGAGGAACAGAATGTAGATGAGGAACATGATATTTTTTGTCTGGTGATACCAGTATATCATATTGATATGTTAATGTGACATATTGTGGTGAATTTTACTGAAGCATTATCAATTTCTCTGAGTAACTAGCAGTGCAGAGAAGTGGAAGAGAAATAATAATTGTTCTGTCTTCTAGCAAATTATTTTCTTTCTCTTTTGTAAAGAGCATAAACAGGCGAATAGCAACTTCACAAGTAGAATAAACAATAGTATAAAGTCAATGTATGTTATTTTGCTGGCCCATGTATTTTGTTGAAACAGACCATGGCAGACCAGGCTTGGCCCAGGCCTTACTTTTCCTGTGTAGGTTTCCATTAAATTCTCTAGCTGCCATCATTATATCCTGTTAACACAGTGTCTGCTTTGTAGTTTCCTTAGAAATGTTGAGTGGTCTTGAAGGAAGACAGAAAGCTTTACAAAAGAGGTAATTCTAGGTATTGAATCTCCATTTTCGTGGAGGAGCTGAGAAACAACAGGGAGCACAACATATTGCCAGATAATCTGCTGCTAATTAACGGAGAAGTTGGAAGAAATCTTGCAGGAAAGGCTGGGGACCTGCTGCCACTGTGTCACTGGGCAGGGCACTGAATCGTTTACTCATGTAGAAAGCTGACAGGGCTGTCAGTTTGCACCAGAGCTCTGCATTCTTCTGAAAACAGCCTTTGGCTGCACAAAAGTCTACACATACTGGTTTCTTTTGTTTGGTTTTCTTTTTTTTTTCCATCAGTGACCCCAGCTTTGAAGGAGGTTCAGAAGCTTTGCAGGTATATCAGATGCAAATATCAAAATTCTTAGTAGTTAAGTCCTGTTTCTAGAGGGAGAGGTGGGCCTTAAATAGGAATAAAAGCAGAATTTTTACTCAAGGAAGTTCAAAGTTTTTCTCAAAGGCTTTTTACTGGGTGGGATGAAGTATAAATTTGTTTTGAGACCTTACTTTGATGTAATGTATTGGTAAATCATACTGAAACATTTGATCAAATGTTGACTTCTCATTTTGTTAAAAATGGAAAAAAAACCCCGACTAGAATATAACCAATCAAAGCCTGTAAAAGTGTGCCAGAAAAGACATCTGAAGGAAAAGGTCACTCCTGTCTCTGTATTAGGCCTCAATTAATTCTAGAAAATGTGCTTTCTTTTTATGGTTTCAGAAAATGTAGAGATTAGTTGCATTGAGTACAAGAAGAAACTTGTGTTCTTAGAAAAATTATGGTGGCATTAAAGCATGAACTTCTAATCATTCACATATGTTTTGCTTTTGAATGCAAGCCTTAAAGTACAGGATTTTTTTTCTCTTTAGTTATTTTTCTTACTGGTCAGCAGCACTAACTGGAAACCAGCATAGTGAAGTGTTGATTCTTTCTGTTTTGCTTTTATCTTCTTCTTTTACTCAGATTAAAAACACAGGAGATACAGTTTCTTCATTGGAGTTGGATGTTTATTATTTCTTATCTATGGTAGAGCTACACAGCTTGTACTTCTAAGTTAACAAGGTGGAAAATGGCCTGAAATCCTCCTTCCAAGGCCTTTTGAAGCCCAAGCTATTCAATTATATAATGCCAACAAATTTTTTACTTGTAACCCAATAATCTATTAAACTGACCTCTGCATTGCGGTCTTTTCTGTGCAGTCACAAACTTGCTTAAACTTGTGAAGAAGAAGAAAGAAGTACTAACCACCACCCTAATTCCTCCATCTTGTTACCTATATCTATTGCTATATCCCAAAACCTAAAATTCTACATCTTCATGCAGTGATCTAATACACTTCTAATAATCACACACTAACAATCTCAGTGTTTTCACATAGTTTGGAAGCCTTTTCCAGGTCAAATGCAGTGTATTTTTGAGGATCAGTGTTTGTCAACTCTGAGAGATTAAAATTCTCAGAATCCAGGGTTCCAACAGTGAACATATAAGAACTACTTCAAAAATATATGGATGTTTGCAAAATACTTTGAGAAGCTTTCATGGAAAGTGCACTAGAACAAGTGAAAAATGGTGACCTTACTGAAACTGTTCATTTCAGCTGTTTGGTGTTAATTGGTAATGTTTTGGAGATACTCCTACAATATGTCTTCAGGGGTATTTTGACAGGCACTACAGGAGATTTGTGTTACACAATTCTGAATATTTTTGGTCATAATTCAGAGTGCCTTGCTGAGATAATGAGATCTTAATTATGTCTTATTAGTCTTTTCTCATGTTTAATTTCTCTCATGTAATTCACCTTATTTTTACCAAAACACTAGCAAAAGAAATTAGCTTATAACTGTATAATTTAATTTTTATTTCTGATACCCAACTGCTTATCTTATTGAGCTTTATCAAGCACATTTTAAATCAGCGTGTTTACTTTTCACAGTGATCATTAACAATCAGTCTAAATAGCCTTAATTTCCCTGTTTCTTGGAGGATCTTAATCTCAGCCTTCCAAGGAGAGAGTTTGTGTGTCTGGGAAAACACAATAAAGATGCTCTCACACCTGCCAGGTTCAGCAAAAAGGAGGGGAAAGGCTACTTTGACATATGTCACATTCTTATACAATTCCCAACTCCACGAGGGATTGGAGAACATGTCACTTCCTTCTCAATCCCACTGGAGAAAAAAGATGCTCATCAAGGTTCTCTTATCACAAAAGGAATGAAAAACAGAAAATACCGTTAAGTAAACATTGGCTATTATTTACATGAAACTGCGTGAGAAATTATTCTGACTCCAAGGTTAAAACAGAAGGCTTAGCAAAAACCAGGGCAACAAGTTTGCATTAAATTTTTGGTGGCATTTTCCCTCATGTAATGATCTAAAGTAAAACGACTGGCTAATTTCCCGAGGACACTTGTACAGAAAGCAAAACCCACAGAGGTTTGAAAAGGCTGAATTAGCCCTTTAAGCAGTAGGCTCCCGCATTTCTGATGCCTTTTTTTTTCTTGAGTAGGGCATCCCTCTCCAGCCAGTGTTATCTCATCCCAGACAGATATTTGCTGCTGCAGATTCCTGCAGAAGAGAACTAATGTGGGTAGAGGTAGGGGTAGCAAAGATACTTCCTCTGGCTTAGTGTTTTCCCCATGTAATGTAATGTATCTTCAGGAAATTTTTAGAAATAATAAATCTGTCTGCTCTGCTTGATGAAATGCTTCTACCAATGCTTCATTCTGTTTCTCATGTTCTTAATGTTTCTGGGAAGATATGTTACTGAATGTATGTGCAGGTGGGTGGAAGTATGCCTTTCACATAGTGAATGGCATGTCTAAATATACAACTTTGGAGCAGTATTTCTAAACTTGAGCCCATCTGTTTTTCTAACCAGTTATGCAATCAGATCAGGAAATACTGAGTAGGTTGAGGTGACAATGACAGAAGAAAATCATTGTAACTTTACCTTAAACTTGTGTCTGAAAAAGCATTCTCCAGCTTGAAAAAGAAAGCAGGAAAATTTTAAACAAAAATATTATTACAAGATTTTAATCACACGGTTTTTGCAACAAATTAAGTACATCTAGTATTGCAATAAAAATCTGATTTGTACTGTTAGAAGTAATGGTATTTGAAGTCCCAGCTGCAAGTGAGGCTTTAAACCAATTAATGTTATGGTCAGGGGAAGGAAAAAAGTGTATGGAGAATGTTATACACCCAAATTGAGTGAAACTGTGGGCTACATAAAGGAAACAGTTATTTCACTTGTCTGGGGACTGTATGACTAGACTGACTGCATGACACATTAAAGGTCATTCACTACTCACTCACTACATATATTTTGTTCTTAGTAAAATAGGAAAAATAAGGAAATTAATATGGAAAAATGAGGTTTTAATGATAAAAATAACCATATCTGATATACAGAATGGATATTGAAAAAAATAAGAAAGAGAATAATATCTTGGTCATGTGATTTGTGGCAGCTCAGATTGTTTAGAGGTTTCAGTAACAATCCAGGCTTTAAAATGCTTTTAGTTTCTCATATCCTGAAAATCTAAATGCTTTTCTTGGTTTGAGGAAACCTGTATAAAAAAAAAATATTCATTTTCAAGTCCAAAATAGATTTTAAAAACATGTTTCAGTTTTCAGAACATTATTGGAACTTGACGGATATTTTAAAATAATTTAAAGGCAGTGATATTTTAATGCATTTTTTTTTAAAAATATGCATATTATGGGTATATTTTCCCCTATAGCATGTGCTGGGGTGAAAATGTATATCAAAATGTGTTGTGGTAATTGTAGGCTGACTTCATCTTCTAATTTTTTTCCTTCTCAAGTGTCTTTGGCCTTTTTAAATTATGTTTTGCAGTGTTGTGTACTATAATTGAAGCCAGAGCATTTTTTTTTTTTTTTGTGTGTGTGTCTGCATGTCAGGTATTTTTGTAGCAAATTATCTTGTCAGTTAATACTAAAAAATACAATGTTGAGATGACTGACAGTGTATTCTAGCTTAGACTGGATTTCAGAAATATGGGAACCAAGTCGTTAAGCTACATTAAGAGCAAAATAAGTACTTGAAACTCTTCAAAAGGAAGTTCCATCTCAGAAAGCATCGTCTGGTGGAAGATCTGTCAGTGTCAGATGTCCTCTCTAATGTGTTTCAGTGTTGTAATAGGGCCATGCTAGGCCAGTGCTCCCACAGCTCAGTGCTTGTGTACCTATGTCTTAAAGTTGGGCACAAATCCCCTTTCTGATCCATTTGGAGCAGCAGAATTTCTTTAGTTTTGATTGAGACAGAAGAGAGTTACTTAAAAAACCCTTTGTGACAGCTTTTGCTTCTGATTTTTTAAAAGGAGAAGAGAGGAGACAGGGCTGTGTGACTAGAGCTGTGTAACCCCAGAATGGGAGAGTTAAACAGAGAATTGTATGAAATTTGGAAAATGACAATTTCACACACTGTTTCTGCATACAGAGGAGGGATTTGATTTCTTTTTACAATGTAAACCCTCTTTCTGCTCTGATGGACTGGAATTATTATGGATTTTTTCCAAATATTCGCTCCATGAAGATTTCGAAACAGTTGTTCAAGGATTTGTTTGCATCTATGAGAATTGTACAACTTGTGGGTTTTGATTTGGATTTTTCCTGGTTTTACAGAGAGATATAGTATTAGCAGTGTTTTGTAATGACAGTACAAGAATCGACAGTGTAAGAATTGGTTTTAAAAATGACAAAAAAGAAAACCTGCCCTCCTAATTCTGTTCCTGTGATAGAAAACTCTGTGAAATGTGATGATTCAGTATTCTGTATTGTTGAGATGGGCAATACAATGGAGTTGGGTGTGCAGTACTCTGACATTTATTGCATAAGTATCAGGATAGAATTCTCTCTCTTTTTTGGACTGTATACAGGTTTATTTGTTTGTTTTGCTGAATTTAAAGTTGAGCAGAGGAGACATTTTATCTTTTTTCTTTCTCCCCTGCCATTCTCTAGTATATCTGTATGGCATTTACAAATTATATTACTTATTTGGCATAATGGTTTAAAAACTATTATATGTTCTCTTTTTCCAAATTGTGTGCCTGCACAATAGGATGTATCCTTTGGGTAGGGCAGGTACTCTAGTAATTTTTGGTTGTTGTGATTTAACTTGGGAGGCAGCTAAACACCACACAACCACTCTTGGTGCCTCTGCCTGGTCTGCTCTGTCCCCCCAGTCTGGCAGTGGGATGGGAGAGAGAATCAGGGGAAAAAAAAAAGGCAAAATTCGTGGGTTGAGAACAATTTCATAGGTCAGAAGGGAAATAATAATAATAGTAAACAAGATAGAAGAATTAAAATATAGAAAGCAAGTGATACCCAATGCAATTTCTTGCCAGTCAGCTCCTGAGCAGCAGCCCTGGGCCAGCTTTTCCCTTAGTGTATATGCTGGGCATGATGCCATATTGCACAGAATATTCCTTTGGTCAGTGAGTGTCAGCTGTCCCAATTGTTCCCCTCCCTGCTTCTTGCACACCCCCAGCCTCCTCGCTGGTGGAGTGAGGAGCAGAAAAGGCTTTGACTCTGTGTAAACGCTGCTTAGCAACAATTAAAACATTATTGTTAAGTTGAATTAATTAGTGACAATTAAAACGTCATTATTCCCATCATAAATCAAAAGTACAGCACTGTGCCAGCTACTAGGAAGAAAATGAACTCTATCCCAGCTGAAACCAGGTCACTGATTATGGCTCTCTAGGATTTTGCCCGAATTCCTTCTAGCAGAAGCAAAAAGTACATGCAGCCTTTTAAAATGTTATGAAGGATTACTTTAAAGCACGTGCAAGTTTAGTAATTCTTGCTTTAATTTTTTTACATTTTGATTGACATGTGTCAGGTTCCAAAGGTGCTGTTCTGGGCAGCTATTGTCCTCCCCTGACTGTATTGTGAGCCTCATCGTACACCTGAGCAGAATTTAGCATAAATTCAGGCAGGTTTCTCAATTTTGTTAAGATGAGCGGATGTATGCTACATTGTCATACTTTATTTTCTGACGTGTACTCAGGAGAATAGATAGCTGGCCAGGTTTCTTGTTGTATATATAAGGCCACTACTGACTCAACAATGAGCCTTGCTCCTGTATCTTACCCTTGATTACTAACAGTCATAGCTAGTTTCTGAAGATATATTCTCTCTGTTCAATCAGGAAAGGAAAAGGCAGCTGATAATACTTTTTAAAGCTAATTCTCTGGGGAGTCTTTAAAGTTTCCAGTTTTCCATGAAGCCTTAGTAATGAAACCAACAAATCACAAAATTGCATTAAAACTAATTGGCTTACAAGCTTTGAACATCAGGACCTCAGAGTGTTTTGTCTCTGGATTGCCCTGTTTTATTTAATGTATACCTAGTTTTGTTATATTTTAGTTATGCTGCAGCCTTGGCGTGAGACCTGACAGTGCACAAGCCTTCCCACTCCATAGTCTCCATCCTCCTGAGGGTTGGAGAGAAACCTAGGTGTAATAGGAGCCAGGAGAATCATTGGTTACCTTCCGCTGTAAAGTGTCTTGTGTTCTGTGTGAATGGAGCCAAAGACTACCCTGGCTGTGGATTTAGGAACGTCATTTTTGTTTTCTCCATTCTTCTTAACAAACACAACAATAACAAAACAAAAGACTCTCTCTGACAGAAGTTGGAGTTCTTTTGATTTGGTTTTGGGGGCTGTGTAAATCATCAGGAGAAACTAACAGAGTTGCATGTCCTTGTAAAAAGCAGTTTTTCACAGAATTACGTGTGAAATTGTGTTGCTCTGAGCACAGTATGAATTGATAAAGACAGAAACTTCAAGCTGTTAGTAGAGAAAATTTCAGCCAGTGCTGAGTGTAAAACATATTTCTGGGATTATCTGTGTTAAGTTAATAAGGAAACAATCTGGTGTGAGCCCCTGATTCTTTCTGTTGTGTCTGTTTCCATGGTGTTCTTTGCTGCTTTCTACTCTCTCTTGTCTTCAGACACACATGCACACATCCTCAAGATGTGGGATGGGGGGAGTGAAACAAAAAGAGACAGCATTGGCAGTCCCTGCTTTACCTCTGGAGGTCTTGCATACCTTTTCATTTTGGCTGATAAGGAGTGCCTGCATTTGCTTGAACTCCCCTGAGGAGTCAGGACAGTAGAAAGAAACCTGATGCTTTGCTGTATCTACCCAGACAGGCTGTGGTGGCAGGCATGTTAAGTATTAACCATACTGCATGTGGCAATTAAAAAACAAGACATGCAAAGAACAGAAAATTCAGTGTTTAGGTGTATGAAACAAGAATTTCAGTCACAAAGTTGTTTGCACCTCCTGGCGCTGCTGCTTCACACGCATCTCTGGAATATGTTTAGCATTATTCTCATCATCGTACTTAGTCAGGGATAATGAGTTAAATAGCCTCCAAAATACTGGACCACATTTCCGTAATGGGGTTAGTATTGGAGAGAAATCTGATAACCTAATTTGTGGATTTATAATTTTATGTCTGTAAATCCTATCTCAAATTTACATGGCTCTTTTTCATTTTGGAGCTAATATCAGCAGTTAAGGGCACTTTCCATTCCTACTTGATTCTCCTGAATTTAAAGAAGAAACTTTGGTGCTTCCTCCTGCTCCTTGTTGCAAGAGCCTTGAAAAATGGGGTCTTACCTAATTCTATCCATATATGCAACAGAAAATAATAATTAAGCAAAGCAAATGTTGCGTTGTGAATTACGGAGAAAATTTGAGTTCAACATCTCTTTCTAAACCTGTAGAAAAGAGTGAAACATTCCTACTCATATTAGTGAAGACAGGAAGAGTTCCGGTTTTTTCTCTGTTTTGTGTTTGTGGTTTTGGGGGGTTCATGTTTTTTTATTGTTGTTTACTGACAGTGTGACATAAACATGAATTTTTCCTATACACTGAATTACTAGTAGAGGAAAAAAAGATTCAAGAAACATCACCTGTATCCCTTTTAGTGCTCTTGATGTACATAATCTTATTTCCTTGGAAACCTATATTATCACAGATAGAAGCATTTCATGGATTTTGGCCAGATTTCTGTAAAGAAAGTTTGTTGAGGTTTGGGTGGTTTTGTTTGAGTGTTTTTGATCCAAGGTGAAGTGTGAAGGAAAGTTGGCATTCCCCTCCTTATTAAGCATTTCTGGAAGCATTGTGTATGAACCCATCTTACTTGCCAGTGAACATGTAAGAATCAGGCAATGTTCCAGCATGAGATAATCTATTAAAAAAAAAAAAAAAATTAGTAATAGATGAAGACAGAGGCTTGAATGGGGGAATTGTTCTAATGTTTGTGAGCCATTTTTCTACTTTGTTGAGCATAACACCTGTCTATAATCACGCACTGTTCCAAGGCTGTCACGATATTGAGAAACTCTATAGCAGATTCTTGTCCTTTTTTTCCTCTGGAAATTGGAATGAAACACCTTCCTGACAATGTTTGTTTGTTTGTTTGTTTCAAAATGGCCTCACAATGAGCCTATTTTGTCTTCCTTTCCAGAAGAGAAGACCTTCTTTAGACTTTAAATTTAAAATTGGACCAAATATTTAAAATTAAAATCCTTTAATCTGGCATGTTTTAGCTCCTAAATACCTCATAGACTTGCAGAAGTACAAAGTCTATAGGAAAATATTATAGGGATATCTTTCCTCAGTCTTATAATGGATGTGGGTTGTTCAGAGATTGGTAAATGGATTGTCATAACAATTACACAGGTGGTTGAAATTATATGAATAGTGAGTTCTGAAGTGGCCTGTTAGGTAACTTACACAGAAATTCTAGACCTCTGATAGTATGAAATGCTATGTAGTTTTTTTGCAGCTATGGTGATTTAAATTCAACACAACATTTTCAACACAACATTTTCAACACAACATAGTCAGGATGAAAACTAACATCTGCCCCACATATGTGTCTTGAACCTAATTTAAAACCATTTCAGAAATGGTGATAAAATGGGTGCATTGGTTCACGAGAATTTTGAACATCACTAAAAAATTAAGAGCTTTTCAGATTAAAAAAAAAAATCCTTATTTAAAGAAGATTTCAAACAGCCAGTTTCAGATTATGTTTCTTTTCCTGCTAGAAGCAGAATGTGGGGGTTTTCAAGAGCATGGAAGACAGAATTTGGAGAGAAAAGTGGCAACAAAATTATATGCAAATTTTTTTTTAAAGGGAGCAGAATTTAATGCATAAGATTAAATAACGTCTGTAAGAAAACAAGGACAACAGCACTAGAATGATCATGACTGAGTAGTGAGAACACCTACCACCCTGCTGCTATGTGAAGACTGTGAAATTTTGTTGCTACTGGTTTTTAATTTTGTTTATTTGTTTGGGGGTTTATCAGGTTTTTTTGCTTTTCCTGCAGTTTGCTCTTATAACTCTTGATATGAAAGGGAACTACCTGGTGGCAGAGCAGGCCTATCACTTTATTATTATGCATAGTTCACAGAAGGTAGTAGAAATTCATGCACTAATTTCTTCTTTCTTCAAGTTATTGTTGTTCCCCAACATTTTTTAATGGAAAAAAGATTTTTCCAAACTTTAGTTTTCAGTGCAGACTCCTTTTCCCACTGTTTCAGCCACATGCCAGCATGTTGCTAAAAAACAAAATGCAATTTGAAGAAACTGTGTTCGCGTACTTTATGAAAGGTTCAGTATTAAGTCTTTGAACTGCTTTAACTCCTGCCAGGACAAAGTATGTGAGTTTCTTTATTAAAACCATCCTTTTAATCTTTCCCAGCAGCTACACTTGCATTTGTAATAGTTGTAGAATAAATTCATTTTGCCACAATTTGCAGGGTTTGTAGTGCTTTACCATTAGTAGCACCTTTCAACACTGAGTAATGTTAAAAAGGAAAAAAAAAACACACTAAAACCCAAACCCAACCAAACAAAAAACACACCGAAAAGCTCCAAACAAAAATGTATTTATAGATTAATAAGCCAATCTATGGAGGAAATGGTTGGCTTCCTATTGCTTGAAAAGCATATTAGAAGCGTAATAAATTTAGAGGTTTAGTGGTTGTCTACTTCTGGAGCCTTCCCAAGAGAATTTCAGGTTGATGTTGTTGCTATCCTTCTGAATGCTCTCTTGGCTGCAGCCAATTTTTACTTCCACAAAATTCAGTGATTTTAGACTTCAGAAGCAACTGGATTTGCAGTTAACTAGACAAAATTATTCATCCTTTACCTATTTTGCTGAAACAGAAAGGAATATAAACTGCTTTACCTCCCAAAGAATTAATAAACACTTCATTAGCACATGTTTCTGAATGACTAATTAGTATGTTATAATGCACTGTAATTATTATTGCATAAGAGACTATTATTTTTATTATTGTATAATAAGGGCTATCTAAGGCGCTCTGACTCCAAAAACTAAAGTCAGTTTCCTTTGTGTAGCCCACTAAAACATGTGGACCATGTACAGTGTAGACTAAATCTATACTGGTTTTCTTACGTGTGCTTGGATCTTGATGTACACAAGGGCTAAAGCTGAAGGGGTCTTTCTGTGGAAAAGGGCTCTTTCTGTGTCCTTTCCAGTCTCACACAGATATCTCAGGTTTAGCATTGAGTGGGGTTGTGAACTGAGCCACTGCCATCCCCTTTTGTAGTAGGAACAGTCAAGGAAATACCTTAGGATTTTAAGAACTTTGAAGAAAAATGGCAAATGTTTTTATTCTTGTGAACCATTGAATATAAAAGTCAAACTCTGAAACAAACCAACAAAATGGCAGCATGTTATAAAAAGCTAGCTGGGTTTTTAGAGCCTCCTGGGTTGAACACAGGAAACAAATTTATGCTTGCTGGACTCGAGTAGACCATTATGTAAGCATTCAAAATTTATAAACAGTAACCAAAGAGACAAAGTACTAAAACTATCTGCTCCTAGGGTCATACAGGGCTCTACTAGATGAGTTGCATTCTGATAATTAAAACTAAGGGGTGGCAGAATTGCCACGAAATAAGGTCAAATCCAGTTGCTTGAAATGTAAAATGACAAAGCAATACAGCAATGAGTAGTCATTCTCTGATGTAACAAGCAAATATGAAGGACGAAGTCCATAAAGTTGCTTAGTTTGGTGTTGCTCCTATCAGTAGATACTCTAAAAATTTCTTGTCCTTTGGAGATTCTTTAAATCCCACAGATTTGACTGAAGATGCAGATAACTCTACCACAGCAGAACCTGACTCCAAAATGCACCCAGCATGAGTAATGCTACTTATCCTACATGTGAGAGCTACATATTCTTTCAGCCTTCAGGGAAAGCAATTTCCGTAGGCAGATTTTTTAGACACAAACACAAGCTGTGTCTTGCAAAAGTATCAGCACTCACTTCCTGGAAGCTTCCTTCAAACAAATGTTCTTGGCTTAACTAAATCCAGGTTTAAATTCCTCCTTCTGCTCATCTGAGTATGATATGAGAATTATTGAGATGTGGGTCTGTAGCAGCCTACTGAAATTTTGTAATTATACCCATGTTTTCTTGACAAGTTGCAAAGATTAGATTTCTTCCTACTGGGAAAATGTGAAGGAATTTCCTTATACTTGTGATGAATATCCAAAATACTGTAAAGTTGGTTTTTTGGGTTTTTTTTGGTGTTTTTTTTTTTTTTTTATGTTTTGATTCATCAAGCTGTTGGAAATTAATTGTTCAAACTCTAAAACAAAAGTTAGAGCTTTGACTTTTTCTTTCCCCTTATACTAATTAGATCATGGGTTGGCAGATAACCTGTCTGCATTAAACACATCAGAAACATTAGCAGGAGGTTGAGAATATAGGAATTTTGGTCCAGGGCCCAAAGACACATTACATTTGTTGAAATGTTGCATAATTTGATCCTTCTCCACTGAGAATAAAATACTATCCATACTCTAGGCTTTGGTTTCTGTTTCTGCAACAGAATTTGTGTTTCAGCCTTGATTTGAGGTGTAAATAGTGCAGATGATTTTTAAACAGCAATTTAAAGTACCACTCCATCTCAGGACTTTGGCTGTGAATGAAAGACTTCTGGTGAATGATGGTGGAGTCTGAGGAAAGTTTCAGTGTTATAGTATTGCTTATATGCTCTTGCCACATCACATGAGTAGCACAGCTGGGAGAAGACACAGCTGTAGTGGTATACAGAAAAATGTTACAGGGTCTATACTAATCTTGCTCCAAAAAGATGCTTTCTTTACCTAGGTTTCTGAACACCTCGTGCTTTTTACATATAGCTGTCAGCCTTTTTCAGTGGGGCATCCTGTATATATTTGATTGTGACAAATACACCTACCTGCTTCCTCCAGAGCTCCCAGATGGACAGTCTGTAGTAACTATTGGTCATTGCTCCAAAACTGAACCCCTGCTGCTTAGTAGCTATTAGTGTAATGCATAACCAGTGTAGCAGTAATTCTAAGAGGTTCTGATCTTGGTCATGGCCCTGTTTAAACGTCTTCTCTCCACTGAATAAGTTTGTATTCAGAGAGGGGAGTCAGCAAAAAATGGTACACAAGAAACTTGAAGCTATCTCCATTTTTAAGGTAATTTTTAACATCTTGAGATGCACTGTTGATTACAGATCTATGTTGCCAACAGATAAGTTTCTCAAAAACAAGGTTATATTTTAAGATGCTTAGAACTGACATGTTTTGCTGGAAATTGCTGGGTGTCAGCTTCAATTGCTTAAAGCATTTGGTTTCCATAATAAACACAGAAGCACTGTGTATAGTAGGGGGTGACTCTGCTAACTGAACTATCTCACTGATACTGATTGAAATGCTTCTTGGGACCAGGTGAATTTAAATATTTTCCTTGCTCAGTATATAGTGCCTGGGGTTTTTTTCCTGTGTGTGTATGTAAACGTGTATGTGTATGTGTGTATATATATATATATAAAAATATAATCAAGCATTTATTAAAATATGCTATCTCTACTGGGTATGCTTTGGCCTAGACCTTGATTGGTGTTGCACTGAATTGTTCTGGGCATTTCAGGACAAACCAACACCTGATGGACACAGGCAGGCTTGAGGGAGAAGTTTTTTTCCAGTCAGCACAAAGAAGGCAAAAATTAGAATGACAGGGAGGAGAGATTAAGATAAATTAAGATTCTGACAAGTCAGAGGAACTTGGTCATTGAGATGATCCTCTTCTAATCTCACTTCTCACCTCACTTCAGGGAACAAGTTTATTTGGGAAGCATGCCTCTCAGTGGGGCAAGGTTCCTGGCAGCTCTCTAGCTGCAGTCTGGCTAGCAGTGGCTGTGAGCCCATAAATGTAGTGTCACTTTTCAGTGTCCGGAATACTTCCTTGCATGTGGAAGACAGCACTAATATATGTTCTTCCTTCTGACCCTCTAACAGGGATTTGAATTAATTTTACCCAAGATAAACATTGTTGCTGATCTTTTTAAATTTTGGTTGTGAAATATTCTGCAGATTTTGAGCTTTTGAAAGTTTAAATTTTGCAAGACATTAGGAAAGGAAGTTTGTATAAGACCACAATTAAGAGGAATATTTTAACCATTTGAAAAAAATACTTGAGTCTCTTCCTGATGTCATCCACTTCCACTTTATCTAGCTTTTGAGATTTCAGAATAAGAGAGGTGTGAGAAAGACCACATTGTATTCAGACTTCTAATCTCACTTCTTAAACTGTATATCTGCAACTCAGTACACACGAATTTATTCTTCATGAAGTGGTTAAGGTAGGGTGACAGTTTTTTCTAAATTGTTTCCAGAAAGTACGTAGAATGTTTGATATATTTTTATTGTTTTATTTCATTTTGATGAGACAATATATTCTACTATCTTGCTCTACCTAGGTATAAACTGGGCTGAGGATTGTGTGCTATGTTTAAAAGAATGTTTTAACAAAACCAATAGGAAAGTTCTACCTGCGCAACTTATTTATGTTGGTCTAGGTAACAAATAAAGCACGGAAATAAAAATGGGCTTATCTCATGGAAGTTGTCAAAAAAATTGTATCTTATAGCAACACAAAATCATAAAGAAGAATAGTACTTGTCTTTGTTCATGCCCAGAAAATGGCATGAAGAAATGAGAAGAATTTTAGCAATAAACCAGGTGAAGTTCTTATTAATATAAATTCCTAAATTATCTATTGAATATTCTAGACGAGGAAAAGCATTCCGTTTTTTATTTTAGCAAAATATTCATGTATTAATAACCTTAAAAAATGGGAAAAAGATATCTATTCAGAAATATGCTTAATAAAGGGGGAAAGTTGGCAATAACCTCACAAAGAAACAGCTAATGACATATTCTAGCTGGTCTGAGATTCTTTTTCTCATGGTTCAGACAATACAATGTAAAATTCATTTATTCACATGGCTCAGCTCTGCAGTAGGCTCTAATACAAAACTATACCACATCAGAAATGTGACAAATTGAGACAGAAACATTAAACTGAAAGCAGGTCCACACCAGAGGACTGTACCTTGAAAATCATATCAAAACAGTACCAGAATTTGTGGAGGTGTCTTTGCTTATTAACGCTGTTATAACTCATACGTGTACACTCAAAATTGTGAGTTTACTTTTTTAAATTTTAGCTGTGTGTGTAAAAGCACCACTCATTTTCTGCTTTGTTTGTTTGTTTGTTTTTTTCCCATTAGCTTTTTAGCCAGAACTTACAAAATATGTAATTTTCCACTGTGGGTGCACAGCATTATTCTAAGGAAGGCCTGTGAAAAGCTGCTTTCGTGGAGGGAGCCCAGCAGTATTTCTAGCACTGCAGCTCAAACAGCAGGCTGCAAACACTTTTTGAGATATTTTTACAGGGTTTTATTTTTTTATCGATATCAACAGAAATCAAACCCTTTGTGTCCTTATGTGGTTTAAAGGGGAAGATATAGGTATGAAAACCATCCTGAAGTGCTTAAAACCTGAAAAAAGTCATATTGAGAAGGCATAGGTTTAATTCCTGTCTTTCTCCAACAAAAGAAGAATGCCTTTTTGCTGGGTTATAACTTCAGTGTGTCTCCTCGTAAAATGTTGGTGTGTTTTTGTGGTGCATGGGTCTTTTTGGTTTTTTTTCCTCCCCAGAATTATTTTGTTTCTGACGAAATTTTAATTTTTAAGAAATCCACTTTTATAACTAAAAATAACTCTGACAAATCCTCCAGCCAGCCTCTGCTAAGGAATAGCATTCCACCTGGTTTTAAAAGCCAATTTAATATTCAATGCATGGTTTGTTTTTTAGTGCACTTTGCTGCAAAGCAATAAATACCAAAGCACCATAAATTAACACTTTTAATAGGTGGTATACTGACGCTTTTCTCACCAGTGACAGGAATATAAAAAAGTTATGTTAGTTTTAAAATTACTAGGTTGTGGCAGTTGTGCTAATAACGTAAAAGGAGCAGAACATGGGAGCGTTAGTAATTATTATCTGAAACAAGAGAGTATGATAGAAATGTCTTAAAGCCATATTGTTGATTTCCAGTGAATGACTTGACGTATTAATTGTTTGACGAAATACCAGGAGACATCTGTTTGTGTAGGGGCTCTGGACAACTTACCCCAAGAACTGGGATCCTGAGTGCATCTGACTTGCAGCTTCAAGGTTTGAGTTATTTTAGTACTTCAGAAGCTGTTTATGAAGAAGTGAACAAATAAGTTTTTGCAGATTTGCTGGTAAACTTGAAAGTGTTGGCCTTAGAATAAAGGTCAGAGTCACAGGAAATCTAAAATTGTGACAGTGAAATCATGAAAGTCTATGCTGATGGAGGGTGGGAGAGGAAGGACAAAGAAATACTGGTGTACTGGGGGAGTTTTGCCTGGTATTTTTTTTTTTTAATCAATATGAACTCTGAGTGTCAAAGACCCGTGAGGAAACATTGAGACTCTAAATATGGAATATTATGATAACATCTGTTACCACTGATCCCTAATCAAAAAGTAATTTGTTCATTCTGTTACTACAACCAGTTTTTGCATCATTACATTAATGATATAATGAAAGAACGCAGGGAAGCATAGACTTAAAAGTGGCTTTGGCATTATCTGGCATGCAGCAGTGTCCTGGGAAACAGGTTCTTTCCAGTTGGGCAGACCTGCAAGAGGCAGAAAATATGTGCCTTTTACGAATGTGAGCCTGGTGATTCTTGAGGATATGAAAGGTGGCCTGGTGTTTTGAAGAACTGACAGTAGGTTTTTGGATGCATTACCTAAGATAAGCTAAGGGAACAGAAAGTTCAAGGAAAATAGTTCTAAGGTGGGGAAAAAAAAAAAAATCTTGTACTCTTTCTAGATTCTACAGTTACAGTGAACTTTATTATGAGAGGAGTGTAGGGTCATGGTTGGTGTGGAGCTGACATGTTTAGTGAGAAAGGATACCAATAACTGCAAAAGCCCAGAGATCTCCCACAATGTATTTTATTACCATTTTGTTTTTACTTCCTATTCTCTGTAGTATTTACTGGGGAAAAAAACCCCTTCAAAACTAAGCAAACAAAAAGCCTAACAAACAAACTAAAAATCACTTTCAGTTTAATCTGAGCATTTCTTCAACATTCATATTACAATTAAAACATTTTGACTAGTATTTTATTTATAGACCTGGAAGGAGAGAATAAAACAGCAAGTTCCTTCCAGGATTTTCTTACAGGCTACTTCCACATGTAACTTTTTATTTCTTTTATAAGTTCTTGGAAGATCTATTTCTCAGAATGTCTTTAAATGTTTCACTGAAAGAAATTAATACATAGAATTTTATTAGAAAAATTGTGGCGATTTGTGCTCCGGGACAAAATTTCAACACTTGCTGATAGCACTAAATACAAAGAAAGCAAACCCTCTTCTATAAAAATATGTAAATGATATAAACCACCGCATTGTTATTTTTAAAGTGAGACTGAAAGTACAGGAGTTTGTCTGAGGCTGTGTTAGCTTGCGTGTGTAGTTCGAGTCTCAAAACACATTAAATGTCAGTGGTAGGCTGATCAATTTTTTATGTTTTGAAGCAGAATGCACGGATTTCCTATGAGGGAAACAAAAAGTATTTTTATTTGGCAGAATGAGAATATCACATTGTGGAAAAAAATATGCAGCCTGGTATGACAGATGGTGAGGACTACAAAGCAGCTATTGGTATTAAAATTGAATTTAAAATGTCCTAGTGGTTATAGGTTTATCTCTATATGGATGGATGGCATATATAAATTGAGTTGAATAGCATTTTCCTGATGCAGATACTCTCATTTGCTTGGATGGGGACATTGGAAATGGTCTGATCCTGGTTCTGGGAGAAATGCAGGTTTTAAAGCCTGCCTTCTGTCTCAGAAAGGATTTCCTTTCTCAGTGCATTTGAGAAATGTTGCTGTTTTATGCCTGCATTCATAAAACAATGGGTTTGTTAGGCTATGCAAATAAGGCTGCTTTGGGGTACTTTCTAACATCCATTTTTATCATGGTGGAGGGGCGTAAACAGGAGTAAAGAGATCTTTTTTCTCTAGGTCAAAGGACAAAATAAACACTTTAACCATGTGTTTTAAGAAGGCTAACCAGAAATTTAAATGTTGGATGCCTGTACTTAAGCTTGTAAACCAAAGCTTACATAGTTTGATCTTTTTCCCAAGGTATTCAGCACTTCTCATAGTTTCTAAAGGGTACAGTAGGTGCTGAATGCCCTTTAAAATTCTGACTCTTTAATTTAAAAACCACTAGTGAGATGAGAGGGTTAAGCTAGGCTGACTTCTAGCTCTAAAATTGTACTCTGATTTAATTTTCTAATCCTTGCTATACAAAATATCAGATATGTTTTTGCAACTTTAATTGAATGAGTTGGTTGGTGTATTCCCATTATGGGCTTTATCCATAAAAGAATGGCACTAAGAGAAAGATAAAGCTCCAGTTCTTTTAATGCAGACCATTCTCTAAGCAGTTATACACAGGAATCAGGCTCAGCACCGAGGAGGGTTGATGTGAACCACATCTAGAGGAATGGCAAAAGCTAGACATGGCAAGATCCTTCAGAGGATTGGTATAAACTTTATTTAAGCAAGGCTAGGCTGGCTCAAGCTGCAATGACTGAAACTTGTGACCCCTTGCTAGCTGCTCAGTGAAAAAAGTCAGTGGTGCTACAATTACATCTCCCATTTTAGAGTTTTAATACAAGAATTGATAGAAACCTAACAAATTATATTCTTTTAAAAGCCAGTCATATAGTGACTAAGGCAATAGGAATGTTTTGGAAAATTTTCATAGTTATACATAATTATCTTCATCTCTGGGTTCACATTATTCAGGCACATTCGAACATACACCTGAATGTCAATTTTTAATTTGTGCTCTCAAATGCAGCAGTTTCAATTTTTGCTTTCAATATGTAGTTTTGCAAATAATAAGATAGGTTGAAAACACCAGGAAGATTCTTTTAATTTCAGAGACATGTTTATTCATCCATTTTTATTTTGGTATATTCCAATCTAAAAAAAAAAAAAAAGTTATTTTAGAAAGCTGTTGATGTGGGACTTTTGAGGAGAGTTACAAGAATAGCACATATGGATGAGGCCGTATGTTCCTAAGATGTTACACCACCTTCAAATTCGCTGACTCTCTGGAACTTTTGGATCTATTTTTGTATAACCCCAAGTTGTGGTGATGTTAGAGAGTTCCAAATCTAATACCTTGTCTGGATATAAGTATTTCATGAAAGCAAGCTGAACAGAATGAACAAGAAAAGCAACCAGCTTCTCATTTTCAACAGCTGTCTGATAGGAATACAGCTGCTAAAATACATTAACTTTTGAGTCTGGAGTGAGAGGCAAAATGGATGATTTTTAGTTGGGTGTTCTTAACTAATTTATGTAACCTGCCCTGCATGATTTCTTTAATGATAGACACTCCTATTTTGTAAAATATACTGGAAAGTTAGACACTTGCTAAGAAATCAATCCTACATTCCAGACAGTATTCCAGTTGCTGAATTTCACACAGGAACTGAGATGTATTACCCATTTTCCTTCAGAACAAGTCTTTAGTTGTGTCAAATTAAGTTTAAATGAACTATTTGAATGCAACATTCAGATTGACACCACATTTATATTTCTTTATAAAAGACATCAGTGAAACTGGCTCTAGAATTTAACTGGCATGGATAATGGACTTATTTGGAGATTCTGTCCTTCAGTGTATCTTATCTCAGACTGTGCCCTGAGGAGGAACCATTTCTTATCCTGGTTTATGCATGCTGGATTTTATAGCAAAAGCTTCCTTGGGAACCTTAAAAAAAGCCCAGGAAAATACATTACTTTCGATGTATATTTACAGCTTAATATTTCAGAAAAGAATTTGGCATCCTTTAAATGAGCTGAGGAATGTGTCACCTGGAACTAAAAGAAAGACTTTGAGAGAGTTTGGGGTATCTCTGGGTAAAAATTTCTTGGTTTGACAAAGGGTAAAACTGTTTCCTAATGTTCAGGGGAATGGTTCATGGTAAAATGTCTTCCTATGTGAACTTTCTGTTGTATATGAAATTGTACACGATCAGACATGCTAAATGCAAACATGTAAATACAAGAACATAGCTTGTGATTGATTCCTGCTTTAGACTAACTTCACTGCTCTCTGATCCCAATAAGATTGAGAGGGTAAGTGTTGGAGAACTGTGCTCTTGAGAGACAGAGAGAGTACTGCAATATTCATCATTCCTTTAATGAGTCAGGGGGTTCTCAGTCCCTTACGGATGTATAAGATTAATATAATTTGGTTACCTAAAGGACAACTAACTTGCTAAGTTTATGACCTTCACTGGTTATTTCAACCAATTCCTTCCATTTAAAATATATAAGCTACAATTTAGAGCAAGACAAATAATAGGAGAAAACAGTTCTAAGTAAATAATTTAGCTAACAGCAGTGAAAACTTCATCAATAATGTATTAATCAAAAACCTTTCAGCTACCCCTACCATTAATAATATATATTGAGTAGTTGTCATGAAAAAGTTCCTAACACACCGCAGATATAAAAAATTGTTCAAGTTGCTACAGGAAGACCCAAAGTAAAAGTCTTTATTTCCTTGTAGTTTAAGTTCAAAATTTGCACAAAATTTCAGTAAGACAAAACTGAATGGTAAATAAATTTTGGTTGAATCCCTGTACCTTTTGTACCCATATTATGTGAACAGAGGATTTCCATACTTTGCATAATTTTTCATACTTTTGTGAACACTGAAAAATCTGAACTTATGTGAGTATCTGAAACATAATTGTATAAGGCTCACAACTTTTTCTGATTTTTCAAGAAAAATGAAAAACATAAAGAAGAGTTACATTTCATCAGTTATTAGACATGCTTATAAGATAGTTCACATACTTTGTTTCTTGATAATTTCACTGTGCAGGTTATCATCAGTGAAGCATTTCAATTGCCATTCAATTGTGGAAAAAGGAATCAAAAAGAATAGTGAGAACCCTGTTCCATCCTGTCTCAAACAAGTCTTGGATGCTCTTTTTTTTTACCTCACACAGACATTATTTTAACACTCTTTACCTGGTTTCAAGTAGAGATTAAATTTTGGACAAAAGTTACCATTAAGAATTATGTTTCAGAATATGCAATAGCAGAAATTGAAGTAAAATGCCATTTTGTGGATTTGCCTCTGGTCTGTCATGATTTGTTTGCCAGACCCGTTTTTATTTGGAAGCTCAGATTTGTTTGTCGGCTTGACCAGGATGATTCTCTTTGCCACCTGTGCTTGTCACCATAACAGCTTTGCTGCTACCTATGTGAAATCACTTGGAAAACTGAAGATGGTGAAGAAATAGCCTATTATCAAAAACTCATTGCTGCAAGTTTATATATATATATATATGTATATACACACACACACACACACTTTTGGTATATCTGCAGCAGTTTCTGAGAGAAGCTTCATGTATTACTATGATTTAGGTCCTACCTGTGTAAGAGAGGGTTTTTTATTAAGTAGATTCAGTTTATTTATATATTTATATTCAGTTTAAATATATTCAGTTTCTCAACATCACATTGTATGGCAATACCCATCTATATTAGTAACAAAAATCTATGGCATATTATGTATCTTTACATCTCAAAATCTTCATAATTGCTACCAAGTTTGTATTCTCATCTTTAACAAAACAGCCGTGGATAATCACCTCAGAAGAGGATTAACATTTGTACTGCAAGCTAGGTGAGGCACACAGTATTAGAAGCTAGAAATTGATTTACCAACCAGTCAAAAACCATAAAATAAACAAATAAATCCATGATCTTAGGCTTCTAAAGTAGTTAGTAGACTTTGAGCACTTTTAGAATCAACACCATGTCAGGAATTATTTTTCTCTCTTAAATTTTTTTTTTTCTATGCAGATACTGGCACTTGTTTTAGTGAAGCAATTCCTGTTATTTACTGCTGCTGTCCACCTTCATGTAAATAAGTCAATGTTATGACAACTTATGAGGAAAAATTGTTTTCACTGAAGTAATTGAGAGCAACAGCAAAAGTAATAAGCTTCATTTGAAAAGAACTAAAAAATATTCTGCCCTCTCCCATCAGAGATAATATTATTTCATATAGACAGAAGACCATGCTTAACAAAAGCTATCTATGATAACCGAGTTGGTAAACACAAGAAACTCATTTAATACTGTAGATATTTCTGAAACTTAATACTATATGTTAGTCTGATGGGAAGTACCTGCCATCTGGTGTCTAAATATTAAGTGCAATTGAAAGGTGAAGAATTGGACGTTCAGGTGTCAAGGGTTGCCTTCATTTAACAGCACTTGCTTGCAGACAGTGGGGACAAAAAATATCCCTGTTTTTACGAGGCCCGAAAGGCTCATCCAGTTTTGTTTAACCAGAATGGCTGATATCAGTCACAGCAGATATAATATTAACAAATGCAATTTGGGAGGTGGAGGAAGATAAAAATGCACCAAAATGCAGCAATAAACATGCTCAGTTTGGTCAGTCCTGACCACTTAAAAATGATCTTGGCCTACTGAACAGTGATGATGGTATGACGACTAGGCTGCCAAACAAAAAGAATGGTTAAAACTAAATGTTTGCCAAGAAAAGGAGGACTGCAGCTGAATGTCTGGTTGAAATCACACCCAGATATAATGACACAGCTTGCTTTCCTGCCTGATTAATAAGTAACTTACATCAAATTAGACATCCTTGCACTTGCACATGTATGTAATTAGGCTGTGAGGGATCCATCAGATTGTCGAGCTTGTCTTTTTCTTCCCTCTGTCCCTCTGCTCTGTGGTCTTTATCTTTCTTTTTATCCTTTACTGCTATCTGGTGGTGTGTGCTGGAAAACCTTGTTGAATGCTCTCTTTTCCTTGTCTTTACTTACTTTTAATGAAAGAGTTTAAAGAATGCTTTAAAGCAAAGAACAGCAATTGATTTTGCTTTACATAGGGCTCCACTAATACTTACTTTGTATTTAAACATTTCTCTGCTTTTATGGTACAAGTGGCCTTTGAACACCACTAAGTTACATTTAAATCCAAAAACTGGTCTCACCTTCTTGATGTGGAAAACGCAGATTTGAAAACTGCCTACCTGTGGCACAACACTTGGAGGAACAAGACCCTTCAGGTGCTAGCAGGGGAGATTACTAAGTTTATATCCTGCACGGTGTTGTTTATTTATATAATTCATATTATACCTTTCAGTTTTGGTAAATTAGGAACTTCCCGTCTGCCATGGGCAGCCTGGGGTTGAACCAGTAAGGAAACCTGGTCTGGCTGGGTGAGTGTGAGGGGAGTCCAGCGGAGCCCCCGTGGGCTCTCTGGAGCTGCCCGCTGTGAAAGGCCTTTGGTCCCAGCAGTGAGAATCTCTTGAGTGGGAAGTGTGACTGCCAGAGAGTCTTGTGAAGTTTCCTTAACGCACTGACATGTTTAAGATCCAGTTCTTAAATTCTGAGGTGGCCTGTGGCATTGCCATCTTTCTAAAAGTTTGAGTAAACATCCATAGGTAAGTCAAAGTCAAGGAGTCTGGAAGAATAAATGGGAAGGATGAGTAGAAATCTAAACTGAAACAAAGTTCAGGATGGTAGAAGAAATGAAATTGCTGGAAGCAGTGGTTTATCAATTGCTTTTAGTTGTATTTAAGATAGTTACAAGATCTGACAAACTTTATTGTTCAAAAGGGACTTTTCTAGAATCCACTTTTTCACACTATAGGTATTTTCTTTAAAGAAAAAACAGATTTGCAGAGTATAATCCAGAAACAGACAAAGATTGCAGAGTTCTTCCACTGTTGCCATTTTTAGTGATAAATACCAAAGTTTTCATATTTCTACCATTTCTACCCATCCAGATTGTTCTACTACTGGGTTTCCATTCTTTTTCTCTTTGGTGTTTACAGCATGTGTCAAGCTGTTCAGCCTTAGTAATCAATCAGAAACAATGTAATGTTTGCCCTTCTGCACTTTATTTCCCATATTTTTATATGCAATCCAAGTTTCTCTTATTTTCTGAATTTCCTCTTCTTTCTGCTTAGTTTTTGAAGCCGCATGTTTACATGAGACTGTTAAATGAATTTACCACATCAAAGATGATTGCTGTAAGTCATACAAATCTGTACAACGTTTATTACATTTGATTGGTTTCTCTGAAACTGCTTCTTTATTCAGGTTTGTAGTAAAGACCTTTCCACAAAAATTAGGAAACCAAAACCAGTAGCCTAAATATGTCCCCATAAGCCTTTTCATCCCTGTCCTCCTCTTGTCCCTACCTAATGCCCTGTCCAGGAAAGATTTATTGACATTAGAAAAAAAAAGATGACTACTAGCTTTCATGTGAAGCCTTGTGGTTTTGGTAGATACTTTCATGTTCTTAATTTACAGTAAACAATGCAGAAATTAAAATACTGATTATTTCTTTTTACACAGTAGTTAGATGTGTCCACAAAATGGTGTATTTTCTTTAGCTCCAGAGATATTACTGTTTCTGCATTAGTTTTGGCTTAATTTGACTACTTTCTAGAATTTGCTATTTTAATCAAGGTCACCATGAACTGAGAGCTCACATAGCTTCAGAAATGCAGAATACACTGGTGAGCTTTCATGTCCATTTTTTTCTAAGCATTTATCCCTAACTATTTAAAAAGAAGTATTAAAATCACTGGCCAAAAAAAAAAAAAAATCCACTAATAATAGAGATAATAGAGATTTAAAATCCCTAATCATCTACAGAGATGAGCCAAGTGTAAATTTAGTCAAACAGTTGTTATAACAAGATTATTCTTGTGTAAAACTAAGTCATTTAGCAGAAGGGTTAATGTACTCAATATGTCAAAACCCCATGCAGTTCTAATAAGGTACTGAATAAATTATGTGCTGTTTTGTTCAGCAATGACTAACAGTTAAATTTGCTGGTTTTTAAACCAGTGCGTGATTCCAATATTCACTCGTATCAGTGCTAGGTCACAAACCTTTAGGTCTGTTCTCCCTTCTGTGTGTAAGCTTAGTCTATTAAAACTTTTAATTTGCCTCCTGAATGTGTGTCGTTCAGACCAAAATATTCAAATATTAGTGACCCTCCTTCCTTCTTTCAGTAAACCTGCTGTGTTACATGTCAGTTCTACTGTCCTTTTCCTAAAAGGTAGCTTGGGCTGCTTAAAGTGGTGGGAACATCCATTAACAGCTGTCTGTAAGATGCCTCTGCGGAAGTTTGCTGCTCTTTGCCTGCCAGTTCTAGCAATTTATGCAACAGATACTGCTTTTGTCGCTATTATACTGACTTTGATCATTTTCTTGGACTGCTTAATACAGTAAAAAAGGTGGCCATGCATTGCAAACAGCCTAATGTTGTTATTGCAGTGAGTTAGATTACTCAGAGCATGTATGACTTCTCTTCCTTCCCCTTCCGGCCCCATAAAATGTTGGCCAATATGCCCCAGATCTTCGAAGAAAGAACATCTGTACTCCCTCAGTACAGTTCTCCTAGGCTTGATCAGAGCCATCTCTAGGCACAGAAAAATTATTGGGAACCCTGCCACTAACCCTCAGGAAGTCCCAACAAGGTCACGGCAGCCTTTGGTCCCACCTCTTCTCATTACAGTTTGGAGCAATATGATCTATATGGACATCCACTCCTTTTCTGGACATCCACTCCCTATTTATAGCAGGGAGGTAGAGTGGAGTAGTGGAATAGCACAATTTAAACCAGTCTTAGGAATGGTTTAGAAAGTAAAAGCCAATGTTCTAATTTACACAGAGAAAGGAACTAATGCAAATAATAAAATCAAACTGCTGGAAATTGAATTAAAGAATTCTGACATCTAGTGTATATATAGCAGTGGTTAAAGAAATGGTGCATCTGATGGTTTTTCTTGTGTGCACAGACATTTATCAAATTTATAGAAGAAGCTGTCCAATGACTGAAAAATACCGGGAAAACTATAAAAATATAAATCCAAGGTATAAAACAGTGAGTAGACACACGTACATAAATGAAAAGGAGTTGCATGAGGGGATGTACATAACAAGTTTTCAAATAAAAATATAATTTTTTTTTACAATAATGATGATAACTTTTTTCAAGCAGGATATAAAAGAGTTATATTAATAGTAGGATAGTTCAGCTAGCAAAATCTTCTGGTAGATGATGGCAAATAAACCCACCATCTGAGAATGGGTCACATTGTATCATCTGAAATATATTTCCTTTGTACTTGTGGCAGAAAAGGTTATTCCAAATTGTGAATTTATCATATTGTGGCCAAAAAGGTTACTCCAAATAGTGAATTTGTCATATGAGGTTATATCACTACAAGATTTCTCTTTAACTGCAGTAAAATGGATCAACTCTACAAAGGTTTCCAACTGCCTTTTTGCTTGTTGTTTTCTACAGTTATTTTTCTGAAGCTTGCTCAGAAAACTACTTCTAGGCCGTTTGATAGCTTCTACTTTGATGAACCATGAAATTATTAGTTATACTCAGTAGGACATGTAATTTCCTATAGTGCATATAATTAGCATTCCTGAGGGAGTGCAGTGTCTGAGTGAACAGTACCTCCCTGAAACAGAATGTGCTCAGGCATAGATGTCCCTCCCATAAGGGAAGAGATTCTCCAAGGTGTATCTGATGAACATCATCACCTAGACAGTAGAAGCCAATGTCTCCACCATTATCTGAATGAGTCCTGTCTAACTCACCACTACAAAGAATCTGTCAACTGGAACATAAACATACTCTTAGGATACAGGCAATGATGTAATTCCTCCTTGTATTTCCAAGTATGTTGAACAAATTTTAAATGTGTACAAAATCAAAATTCCTCTCTTCTAACAGCTAGCTAAGTCAGTGTTATAGAGTTATCGGGCTTTGGTCTTCATATATTTTTTTTGTTCTACTGCCATTTAAGTGAAAGGCTCCTTTACCTAAATAACTTGTCTTAAATAACATTGCAGAAAGATACTTTTACGTGCAAATTCTTGGTTACAGTATCTTAGAGCAAAAATGTCGTACCCAAAGGGAGAAGAGATTTATATCAGGATATGAATGTAAAGATAGAAAAGAAACAAATGAAATGAAACACAGAATGAAATATTTTGAATGCAAAGTCCAGAAGCACCAAATGTATTTAAAACAAAAGGGAAGTTGGTCACATATACTTGTATTGATGGTTCTGATGATAACTGTACAGTCTGTAAGGATTTAGAAAAGTGAAATGGTGCCGTTTTAGGGAAGGTAAAGTATAGGAGGGCAGAAGGGAGCATGTGGCCAGAGATACTGCTAATGCAGTGGTATGGGACTGGTACAGCTTAAAATGTTGATACAGGTTAAGATGTTGCTATAGAAGCACGGAAGTCCTCTGGGCTGTAGAGGGTTTTTGCCGGCTTTGAAAGTCTGTATCCCTTGTGGGTCTTTGCTGAGCAGCTGCACCGTCAGAGTTTCTCCGTTCCAGTTCCAGTATTTTTTGGCAGAACATTCTCTGTCATACTCTTCAGGGTGTTACCTTATCCATTCATTCAATCCCCGTATAAGCCATTCACTTAGGAGATGGACTTGGTGATCCTTGTGGGTCTCTTCCAACTCAGAATATTCTGTGATTCTATGGAGTGCCAGTTTGATCAAATGCAGAACCCATGCCAGAGCTAATGGATAGAAAAAAGTAGCTCTCTATTATTTAGAAGTAGGTACCCCCTTATAACGATACCATATATTTCTCCTTTTACTGGATATTGGGCAAGTCCCTGATTCTTGTTTAAAAAATATTAGAAATCTGTTTTGCTGAAACACTACTCAGTACTTTTCTGACCTTTATTCTGGTCTGAAAGATTAGGAGTATATGCAAAAACTGTAAACTATCAATGTTTTAAGCATCTTTTTCTAAATGTGATTAAATGTCCCTGGGTAATACCTTGCACAATTCCATATGATGTGTTTTGGGTTTTTTGTTTTTTTTTGCTGTAAATAGGTCTGTGCAAACACAGTAGGAAAGAAGTGGGAACCAATGTCCAAGCCCTGTGAGGCAGTTTTTTGAAAATGACAATATTTTCCTCTGATAAACTGCTTTATATTTGTTATTGTTTATCTTCCCAGTAGATTTTTGTGTCTTTGATTTAAGAGGTGTTAGAAATGGCTTCTCAGTAGCAGGAAAGATATATTTTTAGTTCCTAATGAAGATAATTTATCATTGGCTTGCTATTTGTATTTGCCATTAATTTTTAGCTGTCTGTGGTTGAAAAGTATCTTATGAATTTTTTTGCTCTTGTAAAATGTATTCTAGGTAATGAAGGTATTGCTCATTTCAGGTCACTGAAACTATAGTGTCATTCTCAGTCTTTTTCTTTTGAAATAAGTTCCTTTTCTGAGTTGAATTCTTTTTCTATTTTAGTTTATTCAGAAATGTCTCATAGCAAACTTATTATTTTCTGCTTTCTTCCTGACCAGGATTAAACAAATTTAATTATATGCTGTGTGAAAAACATTACAGTAGTCACAAGAAATCGGAAAATTGAACCAAATTGATTATGTAATTTCTATATTGTGGGTTATTTTCCAAAATAAGATGAGGAAAAAGTCTTTCTCCTCTTATGCAATGTTTGTTGAAATGTTTCAAATCATGGGAAGTTTAAGAAACCTCATATATTTCCCAAAATTCCTCATCTTCCCTGACATCAAAACAGTCTGTCTCTCTTCTGACTTGAAAAGTGTTATTTTACAGAATAGAGAATGAGAACGAACAGAAGAGGACAAAGCCAATGTAATTCTTTCGGAACTAGCAGCTTCTGAAAAAAGAGTATGAGCTTGAAATCCTCCTGTACTGCCACTTTCTGGCTAAGTCTGTAGAAATTAATTTTAAAAAATGATGATGTACCTTATAAGCATCCCTGTGTGTCCTGTTGCTGCTATTACTGAAGCGCTGAGAAAAGAAACTGTTTGTTGCAATGACATACTGTGCTGTTGGCCAAATGGCATCAATTCTTGGTTGCTAATAGCCAATTCCACTGTCTAGTTATGGTCACTGTTTTCTGAATCACAGGTTGCCAGTAATTTGAATGCTATCAGTATTTTAGGTAATCCACAAAGACCTGAATTGTGCAATATATAATTTTCTTACCGGTTTTGAGTCCATTACATGTTTTGTTATGTTTTGAAGGATATGTGATAGTCTTCAGTTAACAGGGGCTTACAGATAAGGTTGTTGGGCTTTGGGGGGGTTTTTTGTTTGCTTTTTTTATCTGATTACAAATAAGTGTGTGTATTCTTTGTGCTTTTGTATATTTGCTGGCTTTTCAAAAGCAAAATATAAAAACCTCCGTCAGTACCAGCTGACACTTTTCCATGGATCATGTGATTGTAATTTAGAATCTCCTTTGTGTTCATGGTGAACTGAATGATAGACATCAATGCCTCGGCACTCGTTGCCTGTAACAGAGTGAAGCCTCCACCTACCTCTTTCCTCCTAATATCACATCTTTCCAAGTAAATGGAGAAAGAATGCTGCTTCTTTCAGCTCCTTGCCATGCGCTTTTCCTGTCCAAAAAGTTGATGTCTTTTTCGCAATTGACTTTTTGCTGTTCTGTTATAATATACTCAGGAGGTTTTCTTTGTACATTGGCTTTTCTGGTTGGGCTACTGCACATATAAATAGTATGGGCTCCCTGTGTTTTGGCTCTTACAAACATAAGCCAGTCTCTGTTTTAAACTGCAACATCTATATGCTGGGGAGGGTAAGCTCTACAATAAAACCCGCAGTCCTATTGGGATAACTTTTCAGAGTCTACAGCATTTATAGTTGTTCTATGCATTCCAAGTCAGTAATGACAGAATTTCATGGTTTGTAAAGTATACGAAATGTTGTGCACAGAGGTGAGGAAGGGTTTGATAGTTTGGTGAGGGCAGTAGTAATCTCTGTTGCATAGTACCTGTGGGAGACATAAAGTTCAAACAGAACCTTCTGTATACACAAAATCCCCCTCAACCAGCCAAACAAATTAAAAGAAACCCAGAGGAAAAGGAGAAGGCAGAGTTTGGAAAGAAATGGCAATGAGGCAAAGGGAAGAACTGTTTTATGGAGAAAGATGTTAAAATTCCTCCAAAGTGCTGAAGTATAGGCTTTTAGTCAAGAGTGAAAACTGAAGCAGGTTTCCTCAGGCCAATACCTGGGATCCTCCTCTTGGCATCAGTAAAACATCCAATTAGTGTGAAGTGTCATGAATGAAATAAAGATGAGATAAAATATTGGACTACATGGAAAGCAGAAGTTTTGGAGAACTGTAGTAGATGGGATGGATTTTGGATTTTAAGTTACTTATTTTAAAAGTTTACGAGTATGATCGGCAAGACAGTTTCTGTGTTCTTACTCATATAGTAAAAACTGATTTTCTTGCCTTGTCAAGGAAAACGAGTAGTTAATAAGCCTATCTTATTTATTATAACTGAAAAGGTGTTGTAGTAGTAGTATATCAGAACAACAAATGCTAATATCCCCACTCCATGAACAGTAAGTGTTTAGTGAAGTTCAGTGATTTTACTATCACACAATAACTTTGAGAAATGGCATTAACTACAGGCACATATTTGTTCTCTGGAACATGTTATGACTGCAGATTACTGTATAATAAAAGCTTTTATTCTTTCTACGCCAATAGATTGTGAATAGGGAAAGTGAGAAGAGCAGAAAAGAGTGGATAGGTTAGAAAGGTGGTATGCACAACACTGGAACAATACTATTGAAATGATTTTGTTTCTTAACCACAGTTACAAAGATATTTCCCCTTAAAGTAGTCTACACTTATAATAGTGTTACAGAACATCCTCTGTGAGATTGTAAGTCTCACAGAAACTGGAAAAAGTGAAAGTACAGTAATAAGTTTGAGAAGTTATTTCATTTATTCTGAAATCTAGGTAGACCTGTAGGTAGACCTGTGTCCGGCTCCCAATATTACGTGAAAGGGTCCATGAGAAACAGACAGCAAACAGCCAGGAAAGGTGAATTCTAGTTTTTAACAAATATTCATAAATGGCAATTAGATTCTACATTAAAATTTTAGCCAAATATTAAGCTGAAGGGCTTAAATGAATGTAATACAAGTAGAAAACGTCCGAAGGTATTGGTCTTTCATAATAAACACTTAATTGAAGAATGTGCTGTCTAAACTGCTTCAGACTGCCACTAGATGGTGACAGTGACCTTTAAACAGCGTGGACTTGATCAGCTGTGCCGAAAGTTGCTTTGCAACTTTGGTATATACAGTCTGGGAGCAATACTATCCACCAGCTCAGTAAAACTGGGGAAACGTAACCCTTTTTTATTTCAAAATAATTTTTGGAGACATTTCTTATTGTAGACCTAAAATCCGGTTCTACCTTACCCCCTCTTACTGGAGTTTAAGCATAACTGAAGGCTTTTGATCTACTCATAGATTTAATAGAAAATTCAGTAGACTACCCAGTTCCGTCTCTTAGGGACATGCAGTCGAATGCATGCCCATCCCCTTAATTTACCTGAGCGCTAAAGCCTCCTTTTTATATTAGGGTTGACTCTGTTCCTGTTTAGTCCTATTTACCTATCCAGAAGTACTAAAATGTAACTCTGTCTTATCAGATATCTTTGAGTCTTCCAGCACTTGTTTTCCTTAGCCAAAGAGAAAATTATCAATATATTCTTCAGTGTAGTAGGCCCTTAAATTGTAAATTTAAGACGTGATGAATTCAAATTGAAAGTGTTCTCAAGATCACTGGCAGCAAGACACGTCTCAGGTTTGCTCAATTTGCAGATTGATATTTGTAGATATTTAAAATGAGAGTCAGCCAACTAATATCTATCTGATAAAGACGACTAGATGCCTATGGCTTTCAGAATTAGCTACCTTCTAATATGAATGAAAACATGATTATATGTTGAAATTTTACTTCCCCTAGGGTAATGTTCCCTATCCCTTTATGAATCTTAAAATCACTAGCATGGCTGTTATCCCTTAACAAATCTGCTTGAATTCCACCTTCTGAAAAGACTAATATATCTGGCAGCATTTCAGTGGGATGAACATCAGTAGTTTAGGCTGGAACAGAAGTCCCACGAATAGCTCAATTGTCTTGCTTTCTGTGTTTTGGTTGATGTTGTGGAGAAGCCTCTTAGTACTTGAACTTCATTCCTCTCAGACAAAACTAAATTTGCTTTCCAGGAGTATGCTCAATGCACATCAACCTTCAGTGGGCACTTGGTCCCTTGAGCCGGAGTGGAGCTAGTTGAAATAACTTACAAAATTTGTAAGGTATGGGTAGTATGTTCTCAACCCATTTATTTAGAGTTGCTGGTCTCTTATTTGTCTATGCTTACTGCTGAAAGACATGATCTTATAGCATCAAAATCTGAGGATTTTTGCCGATTCATAAAGTTGTGGGTTTGGTGGGCTTTTTTATTTGGTGGTGGTAGTAGTAACATCTAATCCCTTAAATTTGCTAGGCAATGCAATAGGAGCTGTGGGGGCACAATTATAATCTCAATGGCTAAATAAAAATGTTCCTATTGCCCAATAAACCATACATTCAAAGGTATAGTTAGGAACTGGCAAGAGTGAGGTGCTATAGTCATAAAGTCACTTCCTTAAATTATGAATGCTATTAAAAGAAGACCAGATGTCCCACTGAGCTGATTTTGCTCCCAGTATTTTTCCTGTAGGTGCTATAAGAAGTAATTATTCTGGCTTCAAAATAATGAAGTCAGCTTGGAAGGGGCAAGTTTCCATAAACATGCCAAAAATTACTTCTTTTGTAAGTGCTGTTTCGTAGAGTTAGCTGTGGAAAGTAGTATTTGTTGTTTATTTCTTTGTAAGAAAGTCATTCCAGCTAACTAACTAGTTTGTCAAGATTATTGACCCATGAGAAAACAGCACTCGTTATAGAATGGAACTACAGTAGAACCTTAGATAATTTGATGTGAGCACTCTTCACGATTCATGATACTGAAAATTATTTATGCCAATAAATATGCTGACATGTCCCTACTTCATTTATCAAGTCTGGATCCGCACTGGTGTTGGGAGTTATCAAGTCATTATTTCACAATGTGAAACAAGGAACGGGCAAAACTAATAAATGCCTCCCAATTTTTAATATAATATATATGTATGGGGTTTTAGCTCACTTTATTAAACATTGTGAAATTTAAAACCTTATTACTTTTTTGAAAGGCATCTGAATTGAAAAATCTGAATCAGCAAGTATAAATTCTTGGGTTCTACCTTCTACACGTTTCTGTTATTTATGCACTGTTCCATCATGGTCACACTGTATGTGTTTTTATAAATTCTAGTGGTTTTCCCATACAAGATGTACCTTCTGCTCTTTACTTTCAGTCAACTGTTGCATTTACTCAGAACTAAAATTTCTCTTGGTATGCTACCATAAAGCTTTGCAAGTTAGCACTCCTTTTTCTGTCTAATATCTGCATCTGCTAAGCAGAACGTTTCCAACACGGAAGCCTACAGGAATTCCTAGAAACATCAGTAATTTGAATCATCAGATAATGTGACAAAAGATATAATAGGCTCTTTTTTGCCCTAAAGTGTGTCTCAGTTTGTTCCTATTGATGCAGAAAGACAATTGTCATGTCTTTTATGCAGTGCTGGAAAAGCTGATTTTAAGGGTATGAATGGTGGTGTTGATGGATGTTTTGCTCGGTATGCACTTCCCTTGCTGTTAGAAAAATGGAACCATAAAGTCTGAGGACTGAAGTTATTTATTTTAATAAGAGAAGAATATACGAACTTTGTGATCATAGAAACCATTAACAATATAAGACAGGCCTATTTTACTTTAAAATAACAACAAAACACCCAACAACCACCCTGAAACTTTTCCTGTTAACTTTATTTATCATACCCTATGGAGTTTATTTCTCCCTAGGCACCTACTATTTATTATTTAAGAGAGGTTTTCAAAAGACATTAAAGGAAGCAAGAAATTTAATGCTGAAAAAAGGAATTGACATGCTATTACTATATGGTAGGAATTACAGAGAGTAATTATTCAGAATGGTGCTGAACAAGTAAGAAATAATGCTATACGTATATATATTACATTTGAAGAATTGCCCGCTCCAGTTGCTTAGGAAAAATAAGTAAATCAGGCTCCTCTATTTAGCAACTGCAATTTTTTTTTAGCCAGTGAGACTTATATACTTAAGTTTTCCTCCAATATCGTACTTAATTTCTTGAAAATGGAAGATTATAACATAAATATGACACAAACATTATTACATAAGTCAAATGAATTTCAACAAAGGGACAAAAAACGGGGAGAAAGATCCATAAAGTTTAATAAGTCCTTCCAGAAATAAATGAAATCTCAAAGGTGTTGTTGCAGAGAACAATTCTGAAGTTCAGTAGGATCACAGAGAAAAAATTAACCTCATGTATGCTGCCATGTTACATTGACATGTAAGATACAGCAGTAGTCCAGCCCTTGCGACTCACAGGTGGCAATTCAACACTAACCTTGGTAAATTGTCTTGCAATAGTTATTCATGGCCTATATTGCCAGTAAGTTGAGTTCTACAATATTTCATTTCATGTTTTACACTGGGCTGCATAAAATATGGTCCAGTTGTAAAATGTCTTTTACCGACAAGAGAAAATTTTGCAGGCTCATATCTAAAACATTTTCAGGTCTTTCTGCCTAGAACATTACGTGCACATGTGATGCATAAAGAATTTTCTATTGTGTGAAGAGATATAACAGAAAGACAAGAGGAAATATAAAAGTAGGATAATGGATTATTGCACAGACTCAGAGAAATAGAGAGAATGATTACGTAGTGAATGTTGCAAATTATGCTGCCATCTTTTGAAAACAGTGCCGTATTTGAAGAATGCATTCAAAGAAGGGAATAATTATCATGTTGCCTGATGAGTCTTCACCAAGCAATTGGTGGAATTTAGAGCAGTAGATCTTATTTTATATTTTTTTGATCCAGACAGATCTAACTTACAGATTTAACAATAACTCTACAAAAAGCCTAGTAGGACAGAGCCATACTAACTTTGCATCATGAAACATTGCCTGTGACATGCATGAGAACAAAGGAACTCCCCTTAAACCTTTGTGGAAAACCAGAAAGGATTGCAGTAGCCAGCAGCAAGTGGTTTGGATTTCTCTCCTGTTAGGATCAGAAACAGATGTACACCCGATCTAGATGTTTTTACCTTGCTGGTGGATGAATGATGAAAAGGAAAAGAACAATGTGGGATGTATTTTTTTAAACAAGTGAGACAAGACTACCTGCATGCAAAGTACTGCCTTTCTCATTGCCAATACCACACGTGTGTGAAACCCAGGTGTGTTTCAGAAATTTATGTAAGCTTAAGATTTATGATTTATCCCTCATCTAATTCTCTTTGCAGAGCCCAGGAGAGTGGATACCACTGCAAAATGTGTCCATTTTATTTAAGGCAATATGCCTGTTTTCTGCATTTGCTGATCCTAGTAAGTGGAAGGTAGTGGGGTCACATTTGTTTTTGGGGATGGAATGTGCATACTAATCTGTAATGCAGTTGCTTTCAGGGTACACTGCAAAACAGTGCTTATTGGAGACATGTCACGTCCTAAATATGATGCTGCTAGACATGAACTAGATCTAAACATGGGTCAGATTCAAGTCTGTAGTATGTGCAAATATCATGTCTGAGAGATCCATCTCCAAAAGATATTCCACTTTCCTAACCCTGCACACTCCATCTACCTATATTCCTCCTGGGTCACTTGTCCCTGTTTCTATCTCCTGTACTCTTCATTTTTACATCAAATCTTTTATCAAGAGCTACTAGTTCATCCATGCAGGTCCTCTGCCACCTTTCCTTGATTTCCTGCTCATCAGGATGGACTGATCTTGAGCTTGGATGAGGTGTCCTTGAAAATCAACTGTTTCCTGATCCTCTCTCTTTAAGACAGCCTCCCATGAGATTCTTTCCAGCAGGTGCCTGAACAGGTCAAAATTTGCTTTTCAAAGGCCAGAGTTAACGAATTTGCTGTCTGCTTTATTTTCTCTTCTCAGCACTCTGATCTTCATCATCTTGCTATCACTGCAGCCAAGACTACTCCCAAACCTTATATTCCCAACCAGTCCTTTCTTGTTTATAAATATGAAGTCTAGCAAAACATCTCCCCATATTGACTTCTGTACTACTCGTGGCAGGAAACTTGTGCCCTTGCCTATGTCTGTTGTGTTGCCTCTCTAGAAGATAGTGGTAGTTCAAGTCCCACATGAGGACAAGTGCCTGTGAATATTAGACTTCCTCCAATTGTTTAAAAAGGCCTCATCCAATTCTTCATCCTGATCAGAGAGCCTGCAGCAGACACCCACCACAATGCTGTCCATGTATGCCTACCAATCCTGACCCTTTACCTCTCAGCTGGTTCATGGTTTCAGCTTGTTATTCTTTATGATTGCTTCCTTCGTTATTTAAAATCATATTCTTACTTGCTTGATCAGACCTGCCTGGGCTTCACTGTGGTAACTGTGATTACTGAGGAACTAAGAGCAGATTAAGGGAGAAAATAATTCAAAGCCAAGTCCTAAGTGCCGTAAGACCATAACTGCTGTAATTATTTCCAGCTCTTTTTCTTTGAGGCAAAAAGGGTAGCATTCAACTTTCTTCTATTATTTTGATGTAGTGTCACCAAGAGTTCAGTGATATGACATAAAATCTCGTACTTTGTAAACTTTTTTCATTTTGTTTACTGTGAAAAATGTGTTTCACGCCCCTTAAATTTTTGTTGTGATTAGCTGTTGAATTCCACAATACGGGTTGCACAAATCTTGTTTGGGCAGTTGCCATTTACATGTTCTATACAAGGAAACAATCTACATGTCTTGCTAGACACTGACTTCCTTCTCCGTCTGCAGAACACACTTGAAAAATGTTCTAACATAAATGTAGCTACTGTGCCTAAAAGCTTTTTAAAAGCCATATAAAACTACTTGAGACAGAAATAATGGCCCTTCCTTCATGAGAAGTGAGAACAGAATGTGCAGTCAACAGCAATACAGTAAAAATAGGGGGGCAAAAAATAAAAAACTTTACTAGGTTAATTTCTCATACTGTCAATCACACTGTATTACCTGAGCTTTCAGGAAATGAGTGTTCCTAAAGGCTTTTGTGATATGTCAATAATACTGCAAAGTTTTTTAATATTCCGTCTAATAAACAAGTAAGAAAAGTCAGCTATCTTGTGATGTGTCATATAATTATAAACATAACCCTAATTCAGAAGTGTAGTGATTCTGTCCTGAACAGGCTCAAGCTTTACAGAAACATTCTTCTGCTTCTATAAGTCTCCTTTTTCACCTGGTAACTGCTGAGAGAAAATAAAGTGTCAGTGTGTAGGTATTAAGAAAAAATCCACTATTATTTTATAGTTAAAGAATGTTATTTTGTAGTAGGCTGACGTGTTGCTGCTATAGTAGGGATGTATCCTGCTTTTAATTTTTCTTCTGTTCTTTTGTTAAGAAAAACCCTTATGAGAAGGTGCTGAGAGATTCAGGTCAGGGAAGTGTTTCTCTGTGCATAAAGAACAGAATTGAGACAATGCAGCAATACTGTACTCTGAGAACCTCTGTTTTGGATTATTAGATACCCACTTGGAATTTGAACCTTTCGCACCTTTTCTTTCTCAGAGTGTACAGAGGAATGAACTTTCAGTGGCATTCCTGACTCTAATGAGAGTTATTAATACGGCCACACTCCTGTGCATCTGCTACTTGAGCATGAAAGCAGAAGTAACAGGCTTAGCCATGCATCTAAAGAGTGTAATGAACTGTATTATAGCTCAGGTTAAGGTTTGACTTACATAAGCAAGAAGAGAAGATATTTGAATTGAGGGAAAAACACTTGGCTTGTATTTATTCTTCTCTGATACAATTTTTAAATGTCTCTTAAAGCGGAATGCATCATTGGGCTAATCTGTAAGTCTGTAATTGTAGATGGCCAACAAATGCTGAGCTGTTCTAGTATCATAAATGAATATTTGTGTATATGCTAATACGATAGGACAAATTTATTCATTGGGTCTATTTAAATTAGATCATTTATTATGGTAGAAATTATTAAAAATTTTACTTATGACATCGAATATTTAAGCGAAGTTTGTTCTAATTCTGCAGGGACTTCCACAATTCCATAGTCTAAATTAAAGATGGGAATCTGAAGGAAGAAAAGGAAAGAAAAAAGTTCTTTTGACAGATGGGGTAGGAAAGGAGCATGAAACTGTTGGAGAATACTTAAGACTTTGACAATGTTTTCTTGTATTTCTTTTTTTTTTTTTTCCCTCTGTTTTTGGGTGCTTTGAGGGTATAACAAAGCCAGCTTCGATAGGCGTCCTATCAAATAAGTACCTACATGAATTACAGACGTGACTCTTGCTGGAGCATGTTTTTGTCTCTGTGCCACACGCATCTTTATTTAAGACGCTTGTCATTCCGCTGTGCAGCCTTGAGCATTTGTTTTGTCTTTTCTCTCCCGTGGTGCCAAGCAAACAACTTCTTAGCTCCCCTGTCTGCATTTCTGCATCTGCTATGTCTTCGCATGTGGCATGTGCCTGGCTGCCTCACTGGAGTGAAAATGATTCTGGTTAAGCAGAGGAAGTATCTTATAATAGGCCTCCATAGGTCCCAATCCAACTTCTTCTAGCCAGTTTTCTGGATTATACTTTCATTGCTAGCTACAGGAGACCTTTCTTCTCCCCATCCTCACCCCCTCTGCATCCCCCTGCCTTTTAATTTCCTTTTTTTTTTTTAACAGTGTTACAGATGAAAGGTTTTCGTAGGATGGAGATAACTCTTTTCTTTCACTTTCTTGACCTGGTAAATACTTTCTTTGAGTCATGCATCTTCCAGAACAAAGTGGATTTAAATTATTTGGGAATTTTAACTTGGTTTACCCCAGCTACAGATCTTTCTGAGTAACCATGAGACAGGAGAGACATCCAAATTGACTTTCAATGTTTTTTTTTGTAAAATCACAAATCGCTCCATGTAGCTCTGTAGAAGTATTGACTGTCTTTGCTTTAGGTTTTGGGTTTTTGTCTTGTTTTTAATTCTCATTTCTGTAGAATATCTTGAAAAACTTACGGTAATTTTATTAGTGCCTTACAAACATATGTAATAAAATTCTCCACTTTTCTACATGGGAAAGATGAATTGAAGAAAAACGGAAGAGAGTTGCTTTGCCTGTTATCACTGCAGGCAACTTTGAATTTCATTTTCCTCTGGTAAGATCAATTTTTTCCGGAGGGAGTGGGATCTGTGTTGTGATGATAAACATGTGGAAAAAACCTGCAACAATCCCGATTTCAACCGTATAGGAAATTATTACTTCATCCTGGTAACTTGTCTTTCTGAAGAGTACTGAAAAGTTTTAAGTCTCTTCTTGTGCAAGTTGCTTTTTTCCACTTGTATTGATAATGGACACATTCTTCTAATACATTTTCAAAACACCTGAATATAGTCTTTGTTTAGGTTCACGGATAATCCTGGAACAACATCCTATAGACAGAATGACAGGTTTTTATTTCTGTATATTATAAAGCCTCAATTGAAGTTTTGTGTTCACGGTTAAGGATATTTTGTGTCTTTAGGACATTGAACTGATGTATGTTGTGAAAGGGCCCTTTTAAGCATATGCAAATGTTTTGCCCTAAAACTTGATTAAGCTAGTGTAACATCTTTTGTAGTTCAATTTACTACTGCTTGTTAGAATCTTGATGAACTTCAATCAAATATCACTAGAGGCAAAGAAATCTCTAGGTATTTTGGGGTTTTTGTGGATTATTTTTGTGGGGTTTTTTTTGTGGTTTTTTTTTTTTTTTTAAATTTGTTTTTGGGGGGGTTGGATTGGTTTGTTTGGGGCTTTTTTCTGATGCTTGATTTTTAAGGAAAAATAGGTGCAAATAGTAATAGGGGCAAAAATTGCTCCTTGTTGAAGAAATTTCCTGTTTTGATGAAAGGTGAGGTATGCAGTTCCCTCTTATTTAAAAGTAAAGGATGCAGCTACAATACCAGCTGAAGGCAAGCCAAACCCTGATGTAACTGGGGACAGCAAGGAAGCAATCTTAGAATTGAGCCCAGATGTCCCTCAAAATTAAGTCTAAGTGAGTCTGCCTGGTTAACCAAGAGGTGTAGCTTCTGCTGGGTTCTGAAGGAATCAGTGATATTTATTAAATGAGTTAATTAGTAAGCTGAGTAAACGGAAGAATAATTGTCTTATAACAGCAATTGTTTTTAACAGTCTGTGTAACCAGAAATAGTGTTTCTGCTTGGAAAGATCTGTGCTTATAAATAAGGTAATTAAATGGCAGTATGCAATATACTGTAATTATAGTTTTATATTCCTAAATGTAACAGAGGATGTTGGGTTAATTCAGTCATAACTATGTTTTTAACCACATACTACCTTGGAATATATGTAATGAGAATTCTGTAGTAGCAATTCCTTCAAAGACCGTGATGATAAAGTTAGTGCTGAGAAGTAAACCTACTTAAATATAAAGTATTTCTAATTTACCACTTATATCAAATTTTCCTGTGGTTTTTTCCAAGATGCTATTGGTTAAGGTAGAAGATCATTTTGGAGTCACCTCTGATGGTGATTGTATTTAGTTTGTGTGTTTTTTCCAAAAAGCAATAGAAAACCATGTTACTAGTCCTTGAATTTAAATGCTTATTTTATTCCAGGAACAATTAAATATTAATTTGTTTTGCCAGCTACAGATAAGGATTAGAAATATTTATATGTAGGGAATTCAGACATGGTGCTTGAAATTATTCCCTGGCTTGCACAGATAGCAGTGTTTAATAATGCTTTTGATAATTGTATCCAACTGCATGCATATTGTGACACTAAGCAATTTCTTAGATGTGTCTGTCGTCAATTCTACAGTATGCTTCTCAGTACAGAAAAATGTCAGGATCTGATATTTTAAAGTTCTCAGTAAAACTTTTGTCTATGAAGTTGGACATAAATGGACATGAGGGGAATGATCATTTTATTCTAACTTTAATATTATGTATATTAAATTGAGGTTTAACATTTTTGATTTGTTCAGTAGACATGTTTATGTCTCAATTTACTGTGACAAAGCAGTAAAGAAAAAGGGGTTTTTTAAGAGTAATATGGGCTGCTGTTATGGGCTGCTATTTACACATGCTAAACAGATTACACTGAAGACTATTTTGCGTGGCCAAATAGTAGTGCTTTACTTTTACCAGTTCTCTAGTTTATTTCCTATATCAGATGCTCCCTCATGAAACACCTGGAAAATCAGTCAAAAGCATGAGGATTTTCCTCTGATTCTATATATATAGTTAGGCTATGAAAATTTTTTCTCCATCCACTTTTTTTTCTGCTTGAAGCATTTGGCTGGTGAGGATGGACAAATGTTTTTGTTCATTCTAGAAATTAGTTTGTGGCTATGAGTGCCAGTGGGTGAAAAACAGGTAATCCTGTTAAGAAATAGAGGGACAGTTTATTTGGTGTTTGGGAAATATTTCTACTTACTGGTGTCAAGCAAACCTTCTCAGTAGAGATCACAGTATCTCAGAATTTATGTGAAATGGCACTTGCAGTGAGGTGACACTAAGATTGAGAAAAACCTATGAAAAAATCAAGACAAACCCTAGGAAGCAGACGATTTGAGATTAACATTAAAAGGCCATGGTAACCTGAATATTTCTGAAAGTCTAAGATAGACCTCTGTTAAAAAGCCATTAGCTAGTAAAAGTCTTGCAGAAATGCTTTGTTTCTATTATGTGGAGAAGGAGATGTCTTTAGCTGTTTTGTTGGTGAGAGCCTACTCAGATTTTCTTCTGGAGTGAAAAGATGTACATGACCAATGAAAGGAAAATTTAAAATGCTTCCCACACTTTTTCCATTATGTGCAGGCAATAAAAGTTATTAGGAGGACACTTGCTACTTCTGTATTGTCAGATTCACCACAGGGCTACCTTCATCATTCCAGAGGGAATTATGTGATTAATGATCAGAGTCTTGGCTCATGGCTGGAATCAAATAAATCTTAAACATCTTCCTAAAGGCTGTTGAGCTGACCTCATTTTTATATTTCTAAATATTTGTGCTTTTTTTCCATATTCTGAGGTCACCTGAAAGAAACTAATATTTCCTTTTTTTTTTCATTATGTGGGGAAGGAAAAGAAAGCTGAACAAGAACAAAAAACTTGTATTAAATCTATCCAGCAGAAGCCATACGTTTTTCTATGTGCTGAAATGAACTGTATCATTCCCACTCCTACTATATTTATCATTATATAATCTAAGCAGAAATTAAACTTGCTAATTTAAAGATTAAAAGAATTAAACTGAAGCCTTTTTATCTTACTCCATACTACATGCTCAAATGGATTTACTAGATGATTTTATTTTTGTTTCCCAGATTATGATGAAAGTTATAGATGTTGCCTTGAGTTTTGGTCTTTTTTTAATGCAGAGTTACTCAGCTCAAAAAGGGATAATGGATGATTCTTGTACAATAATTTTAATATATGCATCTTTGTGTATTTTTTTCTTCATGCTTCAAAATATTTGTAAAAATTATTGTAATTATGTCATGTCTATGTTGTGCATTGAACTCAGGGGCCTTATGACTGATGAACAAAAAGTTTAGGAAAAAAAAAGGACTTGGGCTCAATGATCCTTATGGGTCCTTTCCAGCTCAAGACTATTTTATGATTCTATGGCTGTGTTGAGACCCTGGGACACTCTGAGAAAAGCATGAAAAACTTAGTCTTAAAAATTTTAGATGAAGTAGATTTCCTCTCAGTGTGTCATTATGTGAAGGAATTAAAAAAATTGAAAAAGAATCTACTTAATGTTTGAATAGGAATGCTTTTTGCTTTGCTAATTAGCCTTTACTTCTATTGTCACAACAGAACTTAGCTACAGAGAAGATAGATTGACAGAATGACTTTAAGGCTTTTGTTGACTGAAAATTAAACCCCAAATCACTAAGATACTGACACTGCTCAGCAGCAGCTTCCTGGGTGCACCTCTTCAGACTCTTAGCGAATACAGTGCCTTTTGCACAGAACGCTGCACCAGCTGAAGAGCATTACAGCTTTAATGTCCAACCTAACAACTCTGTGTTATTACAGAGGAGGATGAGTACAGTTGGGATGAATGTTGTTCTTAGATTAGTGGATCAGAGTACATACCTCTTTAATTCTGCAGGAACATCTCTAGAACAAATGACCTTCAAACTGTAGAAATGAAAGAAGCTCCTTAAACCCTGAGGGTCTTGTTTCTTAGCCAGATGGACTAGCCAAGGTCAGGGGCATTGAAACAGCACTGTCTGCTTGGATTTGCTTAGAGAAGGAGAGGCGCAATGCTGACTGCACAACTGCTACATCAGTGTCTGTAAAATGGCAGTGATGCGAAAACATCCCAGCGATCACACATGGAAAACAGACAATAGACAAATCAACAGAAGTAACTTCACTTCTCGTGAAGTGCCAAAAACTTACAAATCTGAAGAAAGACTGTCTGTTCCAAGCGACTCTATATATTGTAGTTGTGAATGAGGAGAGTCAGCTCTATGGCTTGGCCACCTGTATCAAAATGAGTTACTTCTGCTATTAAAGAACTTTAGGAGCAACAGAAAAAGTTAGAAACTCTAATGTGCTCAAGCTGTAAAAATATGGGAGGTCCTTCTGCCCACTGCCACGAATGGCCCATGATAGGCATTTTTTATTCTTGTTATCTTTGAAATTTTCCTTTATTTAGGGTTTAATGGTTTAATTCTTTGTGATTGTTGAAGAAAAAGAAGGGTATAAACAAAGATGAAAGTATCAAATTTTTTATTCTCCAAGAAACTTTCTTAATATTTCAAATTCCCTAGTGCCTTTTAGAAACAGTGTATATGCACACTTGAGGTAGTTGGAGCCCAAATTTGACTGCAATTTACTTCACATCCATACTAAAATGGATTTTATAAACTGAGTCTTGGGAGGTTTTTTTATGCCCTGGTTTAGAGCAAATAAACACACCAGTCTTGATTCTCAAAGTGAAGAAATGACTATTCAAAATATCAAAGTGGCTTAGGAAACAATCTATGCCTTGAAAAGATGTCAGCTAGAAATAGTGAGGCTATTCTGTTTCCCAGGATTTGTGTGATGAAAGGATCCTAAAGTTAGTCTTCTGTCTCAGCTGAATCTCTGTCTTATACCTGAGAGCTGAAGCATTTCTCTCCTCTCTATTCCAACCCAATGATAAGCAGGTTAATTTAAGCCGTCATGAGAGCAGAGCAGGAGCTCTCAGATAATTGTCTTGTTTGCTGCCGGGTATTGCTTGCTAATGAGTTCCCTGGCTCTTTATTGCAGTCTGAGATCCTTCCCTATCTGTGGACAAAATAGCAGTGATGTCCGGAGAAGTTCTGATGTGTTATCTAGAAGAAAGTAAAATTATTCATCCATTACAGTTTACCTTGAATTAAACACTAGCAACAGGTTGGAATGATGGGAAGAAACAGGTTCTCATCAAGCAAACCTAGCTGCACTCCTGTCTCTGCAATGGGAGTTTCCACTGACAACCTTGTTGTAAAAAGTAGGTATTTTGTTGACATCAAATTACCATGGATGCTTGTTTTCTTTCCTTTTTTGTTCCCTCAGATCTCTTTGCTACATACCTCATTAATCTATTTACCCCACTAACAATCACCTCACCTCTGTTATCTCCTGCTTTACTCTTCCTGGCAATCCCTAGGGCTGGCACCAATCTGCTTTATACATCTCTCTTAGCTACAACCTCTTGCCTTCCCACCCCTGCTTCAAGGCTTTGAGCTCTGAAATGAAGGTTGCCATTAGGTAGGGGAAGACAGTAACAAAGCAGTAAGGGAAGCAATGTCTTACAGAAAGGTCACTTCCGGCTCAAATACTCCTTTCTTATTCACCTCAATCACAGCTTTGTGCAACCTAATTCATACGTCTTCTGTTCTGAAAGTGCTTTGACATTGTATCATCCAATATTTCGGAGTTGCTGTCACATTAAGTTTCTCAATATCCAGTATAGGACTTCTTTTCGAAGGTGCAGTCGTAGTTCAAAAGTTTATCTGACTTGATGAAGGGTGGGAAAGAAAGATGTTATCAGCATCAAAGAAAGTAGTCCCATTTCTATGGCTGCATGAAATGAAAACTTGCTTATCCAGGACTACCTAAACTTTCATCTGACAATCAAAATTTGAGTTTCTTCATAACCACCACAAAATTACAGAATAAACCCTGAGCTATCCAGAGAAACAAACTTATTGATATAGGAACTAATAAAGGATTGTTTTCACAAATGGTGGGCTGATGTTTTTTCATGTAGTAGGTTTTGTCTCAGATTTTAAATTTTTTTTTTTAAAAGAAAACACTTCTTATTTCTTTGTCAAGTGCTGTGACAGTTTAGCCTGTTTTGCATAGTATCTGGAGTGATGTATCAAATCCAGGGACCATTGCATTAGATCCCCTTTTTCAGATCCCCAGGATTAATTTCAGCCCAAAGACCAAGGAGTGAGCAGCCATGAAGACAGGAAACTTATTTCTAGGTAAGGACTGACATGCTGCTTCTGAATATTCAAAGAGCTTCAGTTTCATGTATTATCCTGTATTTGCTCTTTTGGAATCTGAGAAAACCTATCTGAGAACCTGTCACTACTAGCATGCAAGTACTCAATCAATTTCTTGAAATTAGAGGGAGAACACAGAAAAGGGAGGAGAATTAATTCCTTTTAATTTCATCTACTGCTGAATAATATAATCTGGAAATAAACTGAGTGTGTTATTGATTAGAGTTACCAGCCTGAAGCTTTTCTTTAGCTATAAACACATTTTAAAGGATGTTAGAGAAAAATACTTCTGATTTGGAGAAACAGTTTATTGATGGCAGATTTTTTGATTTTATGTGAAGGACATATTTCAAGTGTTTAAATTACATTTGTCACACTTTGCCTTCATTGAGATGAAATTGTAACTTTAATTGTTTGTTAGTGACAGGAGTTTATCTGCAGTTTCGAAACTGCAAGTGTAAAAATTTGGACTGATTTGCAAATTAAAAGTACTTGTTAATTGGCAGATATTGAGGCTACTCTTTCTTGCATGAAGATAGGCCGTAAGGGGAAGAAAATTCCCAGAATAAGCCTGTTGGAATTAGGAACAGATGAAATGTTCAGTGACAAAAACAATAAAAAATATTTTTCCAAATGAAGGTGAGGCACAATATCTTACTTTGATCAGTGACCAGGGTGGCAGAACTATTTCTTAGTGGAAGGCATGGCCTCTGAACAAGGGATACAAACATTCTAGTCTGTTAGAGATGGTCTTATTCAACTGCTTTAGGTAATTTATTTACAGAAAAATTTCCACACACCCACATTACATAGGATTTAACACTTTGGAGAGAATTACCAGTTGTAAGATTTCTTTTTTGTTTTTAACTTCATGAAACCTGGAAATAAAGAGGTGTTAATCTGCTTTGCTTTCTTCTTTGAGGACATCTTTAGGTCATAAAAAACCATGCATAGGAGTTGGGAATGTAACTTTCCAGGGATTATAACCTATCTAGCAACTTAGAAAGGAAAATCCAGATTTATAGACTTCATTGCTCTTAAATGATTGTACACCTAAGTTGGCAAAATATCATGCAAATGAATTTGTTTCATAAATAAATGGAAACATATCTCATCCAATCTTAAGCTGTATTTTTGGATGAAAATCAGTTTATTATTAGTAATGTGGAACAGAGATAATAACTGCTTAATTCATTCAATCGGACACCAACAATATTTGAAAGCTGATCAAAAACCGAAAGACTTCACAAAACAGTAACTGCTAAAGAAAAGCTGCTTTACCAGCTCTTTATAGCAATGACATGGCTCTTCAAGGTTACTTGTATTAAGAAGGCATATATTTGATTTTTATTCTTCAACTGACACAGTTTGCAATTATCAAAATCTGATTTCTTGAATACTTAAATGCAGTCTCACAATCAAATAATGTGGGAATGGGAAGGGCCATTTATTTTGGTCACATTTGTGTTCCCTCTTGGGGGGAAGATTCTCCTCTTAGAAAAAGATTTTCTTCAGCAAAATGCTAAAAGTTGAAAATCAGATACTTGAATTTTCATACACATTTGATTTCATTTGAATAAGCCTATGTCTCCACACAATTTTGTGTTTGTTTTTTAACTCAAACAGAACAGTCAACACGTACTAGGTCTCTTGTTGAAATATTAACAGATTTGAAAAAAAGATTTGAACCAATCATAAATTGCAGAATTTGGGCTGTTAGTAAATTTCATAGATAGAATAAAAGACCCCAAAAAACCACTTTGTACATGCTAAAATATTTGCTGATGTCACTCTACAGTTAAGAAATTTGTCTTGGCAATTATGCATAGTAGAAAAAAGATAACAAGTAATTTAATAACTGCCTTACTTTCTTACATGGTATACAAAACCTCATTATTGTAATTTGTTAGTTATTATGTTTGAAGAAATTACTCAATATATTTTTTGTAGTACTTACTTGAAGGACAGAAATAAATGGTTCTACAAGAGACAGATGGCAAAATAATTACATGCTGAATTTATTAATACTGAACAGAAAGAGCGACAACATCAACAGTTGTGAAAGATGCTGTCATGGCCAGCCTTACCTTTGTTGTACCTCATGCATGCAGCTTTGAAAATGTATCCCTCAACAGCTATGGTAGCTGTAGAGTGAATTCCAACTTTGACTTTCTAAAAAACAAGTCAGTCACTGTGTGATTTATCAACATAATTAGTTGTCATAAAGATGCAGGCTTAAAGATGTACTTGGTAATGAGCCGTCTGAAATCTGATGGGTCTTCCCCTTGCATTCCTTACCTAGTTAATGCTTCAATGCTTCCCCCTTGCCTTCCTTACCTAGTTAATGCTTTATGCTTTTTCTTTTCTTTTCCTTTTTTTTTTTTTTTGAGAAGCGAGGATTACATCATTACTTCCCAAATGATTGACTCTGATCTTTAATCCTGAAGCATCTGACCTGGAGGATCCAGATAAAGTGGAAAATTTCACAGAAATTTTGTTTGTAGATTCTGTGGAAAGTGGAATATTTCAAGTTTTTAAATTAGTCTTTTCACACTGTTGGTAAAATCTCAATAAATGGCTAGAAGCTATGCTCTTGCTTTCCCTTTATACTTTACATAAGGCTTTCTCGTGGTCAGATGAATATTATATCATTTCTGTCACCTTGTTCTAAAGCCTGTAAAAGGAAGCATTTATTCTGTTATCAGTTTTGCACTATATAAAGGAAACATATACTCAGTTAAGTGCGGAACTCCCAAGTGCGGAAATCAATGGGAATCTCACGTCTTAGGTGCCTATGAAAATTCCCTGGTACCTCAGTGAATTCCAATGACACAACCACCTTCAAATCTCTGGCTTTTAAGGAATGCTTTTGTATTTCTGCACAGAGGTAGGGAAAGCAGTCAAATGTTCAGGATAACTAATTTTAACAGGTATGTTCCTTTATAGCTGAGTGCTTTGACTGCTGCTACCTTTTTCTCTTTCAGTCTTTCCTGCTCTTACTTCTAAAAATCATTTACATACTGACATATTTTTTAGTATAAACTCCCAAACATTGGTACAAAGATTTACATACATGGTGTACTACTTGTGATAGAAATAACGCTGTGGAATTTGAAACAAAGATTTTTACTGCTAGAGCAATCTGGAGTTCCAGATGTTTGTTTTACCTAGCTCTAAATATTGGGGAAGGAACAAACTGTGATGTGATAATGCATATTTATAGTTATCTGTTCCTGATTAGATGAAATAGAGCCAGAAATGATAAAATAGGCTTCTGCTTGAGCAAGGTTTCTCATGAGGACAATCTCAAACTTCTCCTTATTAACTGCATATTGTTATAGTGCATATGGCTAGAATTTTTGTTTGTTGTATCCATTATACTGTATTATATCAATTATATATACTTGTTTTAAATACTGCAGTCACTATCTTTTACATCACAACCTCACACAGGACTTGTGTGCTATACAGTAAATTTGGGGTTAACCATGTTTTGCTGGAAAGTTTAAACACAGGTCTCCCAGGAAAGTATTCTAATAGCCTAATTAAAAGCCAAAGTAGACTCTGCTGGCCTCTGCAATGATGTAATCTTCATCAAACAGGAGCAAACAAAAAGGAAAGGAATTGTAGGATGATCTTGCTCCTTCTTGCTCCCAGAATTCTTTTTACATTTTACAGTTTAAAATCAAAGAGAAGAAAATTTCAGAAGTAGAAATTAGAGTTACAAATCGTCCCTTTGAAGTGCATAGACTTCAGGTCTCCTTGCTCTACGTTATTTTGGTTCCATTAATATCTCTCTCCAAGAGGAAGCTTGGGGCTAGAACTGTGTGATTTGCATATACCTTACTGATTAGGGCTCTTCTGCCTGTTAAGAAATGGGGATTCTTGGAGTATTCTATATGTCAAAGAGTTTGACAAATTTTCCTGACTGTTCAGACTACAGATGTTCTGTGACACAAAAATTACACACCCAGGACGTTTTTGAGTTGAATCAAGAATTGTCTTGCAAATTAAAGCACCCCACAGACTGGGACACAAAGGTTGAGAAGAGGTTTGTGGATTTAGTCTGGAATTTTTATAAGAAAATACTGAGGAACCTAAATCCTGAACTGGATTTAAGTGTTGATGTATACAGACACAATGAAGTTTACACCAGCATTTTACACTTGCTTAGAGGAGAAATGGTTGACAGGATATGCAATTTGTATTTGAGAAATACAGTCATTTAAAAAAGAAAAAAAAAAGAAGAAAAGACTCACAAACCCCCATGAAACTCCCCAAAACTAAAGCAAACTCCTGAAAGCTATAGAATTCATGCACTACAACCTAAACAATATACAATGTTGTCCATGACTATTCTTAGCAAGACATGTAGAATGAAGATTTAACAATGAAAGAAATCACACAATTTGATTAGAAGAAGCATACTGACCTAACAAAAGTTGAAAATAAGATTTGATTGGTATGTATCATAGGAAACCAAGAAAGTTCTGGAAGAGGATTAATAATTACCTGATTACATCCTTTCACTTTTAGTCAAAAAAGTTGAAGTGCACATCAAACTGTATCCCTCAGAATAACTATGGCAATTTAATTAAACCTGTTTCTGCTAAAAGGAGAGGAAATGTTACAAACTAGTTTCTGAGGTTCCAAAAAGCTGGCAAAAATCCCCCAACTGACAGCAAGGGCCCCCCCCCCGCCTCCTTCCCAAATTGAAATGGGTTTGGATTTTTGTTGCGGTTGGAAAATTCATTAGTGATAAGAGCATGGAATATAAACATGACAGACAGTAAATTAACATTTAAGGAGATGTACTGAGATGAATAGGATGAATAGAACATATTCCATATACTATATTTCTCAAAGTCAAACACTGAACTCATGTTTTTTTAATTCATGCAGTGTGTATTAGTAAATCAAATGAATACCACTGCTCATGCCCCTAAACCATTACAATATCAGTAGAAAACTGGACGTTTAAAATTAATGACATACCTGATCCTTCAAACTAGATGCTATGTTTGAAAGAGAACCCTCTGTTCTACATCATGTCTTGTTTCTTTGTGCACTCACTACAGGTCAGTTTTTAGTGTGCTGTCTGCTTTGTTTTGCTATGTTCAAAGTAGATTATGCTTTTAGATCCATTAAGACAATAGTTGCCTTCTAGCTAACTATTTAATTAAACCAGTTATTAGCAATTAATGTGTACGTTTTAATTCTAATATCATCTCATCTCAAATTAAGCCGGAAAGTTTTAACTGAATTTGAAATGATGGAACATTGAGTTTGGTAATTTCAAGATTATAACTCTTCCCAGTAATTTTTAATGCACTTGTAAAATTAGAAATTCCGATCACAAGTCTACTATGGTAAGAAAGCAAAGAGATTTTCTTTAAAATCTTACATTATTTTTCAAGATTTTTTTAAAAGTTTGGGTTATTTTGGGAGGGGGGGCTAATTCTGGATTTTTTATTCTTACATTAACACACTCAGAAATGATCCCAAGGTTTATTCTATAATCATAATAGAGAAGAGTTTACACTAAAATAAATTTAAAAAGGGAACTTGTAAAAATATTAAGAAAAAATACAGAAGAAACAGAAGCAATGCAGCGTTTCTATTTCTGTGTTTAATATTATGCACATAAATATCTCTGCTTGAGTTAATTTCTCTGACGTTAATAGTAATCTTTCAATTGCAGTTTTCCAGTAGAAATTTTACTGTTGTGGTTTAGGCCCTGAGGCCCCTATTTCACAGAGTCATGAAATGGGTTGGGTTGAAAGGGGCCCTTGAAGGTCATGTATCCCCAACCCCCCTGCCGTGGGTAGGGACACCTCCAACTCAACCAGGTTGCTCAGAGCCCCACCCAGCCTGACCTTGAACACCTCCAGGGATGGGGCATCCACAACTTCTCTGGGCATACAGTTCTAGCTTTATGAAGTTTTTTGTTACCTAAAGATGTAGATGAGTCGGTAATGCAGGTGTTTTTGAAAAACCCAAGGCACTGATACAGCTTCAAAAATGTGTTCGTATTTACTGTATGAAAACTTAATGCCACTGAAGGGGTTTTGCATTGAGTTGCCATGATTATCGTCTGCGGAGACCAGCAGGCAGCAACTCATCTTAACTATGTAGCCCTCCCAAAGAAACATAATTAAAAATGTAATTTGCCCTTTGCAGGAGATGAGTTTAACGTGAATGCTTCAGTAAACAATCTACCTATATAATTAAAGGAGCATAACAAAATCTATTTAAACCTCAGAAAAGGAAAAATATAATATAAGGTCAGCTCAGTGTTTCATCCTACAATCATTTTCATTGCCAATTAGACACAGGTGTGTGCTACATAAATAAGAAAAACTATGAGTGTGATGGATGTGATTATTATTCATCTCAAACAGCCTTTTTCTTTTTTCCTTCCTGTTCTAATTAGATAGTTTCCAGCTGTTCAACATGTGCTGCTGAGATATGCCATTGGAAAATCACATTGAAACACAACACAACCATTCTGAATGCAGCACTCTCTTAAAATAGTGCTAGAAATGTTATGGTAAACATTTAAATAGATATAGACAAAAAAAATCAGGACCGCAATAAAAGCCGTGAAGAGAAAAACGCATTTTGATTTAATAATGTAAAGACAGAATGAGAGCCAGATGTACAGTGAGGGGAGAATTCAAGGTCTCTTGGAAAAAGTAGATGACTTTATGTGAATGAAAATTACTCATGCATAATTCTATAATGGTAAAAAATTGTTAATAGTCATCAACGTGGAAGATCCCAGCTGCATCTTGCCACTGATCAGCTACTTGAACCAAACATTGACAGAAATGGGCTGGACTCTTAAAGAAGTCAAACTGGAAAAATGGTAGTGAAGTGCAGATTTGCAAATTTAGGCTTGTGTGGTCTGGACTGTGAAGTCTGATGTGATTCCGAATGGTGTGATGGACAAATATTGCTACCAGCTCTCTAGGGCAGTTAATCACAGGCAATCAAAGCGGGCTAGAGAAACGCACCTACTCACAGAGCCATAAATTGATTGTTAGCCTACTGAGTTAAGAACAGGGAGTGGTTGAACAAGGAGTGTATGATTTGGAGCGTTTCCTCCTCCTCATTCTTGGGTGCAGCTGTGTTTTTATGTTTATGCATCCCCTAGCACAGTTTGTTTACTTGTTTTTCCTTTATTGGTCTGAAAATGTGTCTGAGTCTGATAATCTGTAGGATGTTTCATTTTTGGTGGATAAATTCCCCTTTTTATCTGTTACCCTGGAAGTATTTTTTTCCCTGCTACCAAGGTTGCATGCCTCCAGGAACAGCTGGAGACCCTTGAAATCCTGTGATAACAGGGCCTCTGTGATCATCCTGTGTCCGTACTGCTGGGCTCTCCTGTTAGGTCACATTTTACTTTCTTCAGTGGTCAAACTGCAATGTCCTGATAATGTAAAAAACATTTTATTAGCACAACCTGTTTGCACATATTTCACATGTATTTCTGTCCTGTAATACGAAATGCTTTCAGGACTACTTTTTAAGAAGTTGTTTTGCAACATGAATAATTAATTGCTTTCCTTGTTTCATTTGCCTTAAGAATCTGGGGAAGGCATCATACGTGGCAGGCCACTGTGTGGCAATTTTACTCAGCTGTCCTTGAACTTCTGATTTCATTTCTGCATTTAAATACATGAGGCAGTTTGAAGACATATTTTTGGAGGCCCGCGGGGAGAAACACGGCTAGGTAACATTAGGAGCTTCTTTGTCACTCTTGGACTACGTGTCCTGTCAGCCCCCAGTGTGCTGGCACTGAGGCGTGTGCATGTTGGGTGCTCAGGTAGGGTGGCAGGGGACCCTGCGGCAGCAGCCCCTGGGCTACAGACACGGGGCTCTTCTGGAGGGCACGGATGGGGCTGCGCAGGCTGCCTGTAGCCAGAGAGCTGGCACAGAGCAGTTCACTGCTGGAGCAGCCCCTGGTGACCTCAGGAGCTGCCAATTAGTGTTAGAGGCACCTGCTGCTGCCCCTCCCCATTGCCTTCACCCAATCACCAAAGCAAGTTTCTTTTCCCAGGGCACAATATGCCCCTGTTTTGTTTTTTTTCAAATCCCTGATGTTTTTCCAAAGGATCAAAAGGATTATAACAGTGCTTTCCTTGAGCTTCTTACAGCTGTACAACTTGTGAGTACCAAGCCAAATATTGCTGTTTTGTTAAGCACCAGAAAATACATATAGACTGGCAACTTGGAAAGTCATCAGTAAGTGCTGAGGTTTTATTTATTAATGAATAAAATCCTCTCAGTTTCAGCTACACAGTTTGAGAAACTAATGTAAGCTTTGAAATACTCTTCTGCTTTCTGTAGTTAGACAAAGACAGTTTAAAAACTTAAAAATATATTGCTAAGGAAGACATGCAGGAAAATTTAAGGTATACACTTTTGAGAATTGAAAGAAAGGTAAAGAAACATTTCAAAGGTATTGCTGCTGTTGCAAGAAGTTTTCACAATTCTGGAGTAACTTGTGATGAAATACTTTTGGCTTTTTAACAGTTTTCTTTGTTAATCACTTAAGATTTTTTTGGTGATTTGCTGTTTATGCTTTTTTCTTTTCTTACTAACTGTAGATATATATGAAAATTTGAAGTTTTAGGTTTTAAAATTTTGCTGGCTTCTTGTGTTGTTTGTTTGGTTTTTTTTTCTGACACTTAACTGCGTCTTTCTTTAAACACTTGATTTGTCATATAAACTTACGTACTCTAACTGTTAGTTAATTTTGTATTTTATGTTCTTAAGAGACTTTTCACTAGGAGTATATTATACCAATTAGAATGCTATTACTTTTGACAAAATTAACTACTATCCAAACTTAAAGGAGAAAAAAATGCAAGGGAAGACAAAAGAATGCCTTTTATAATTTCCAAGGTTTTTCAGGTTTCTGCTACTTATGGAGGTCAGGGGGTAGGACATTACTCTATATCCTACTGAAGTTCTGTAGAAGAATTATTATTCTTTCTATTGCATGTGTTAGATTCCAAATGTTTATCAGATAACAGCAAGAAATGGAAAAAATTTAGGGCAATGTTTTCAGATATTTCTATGCCCCCCCCTTAACGCATATATATTCAAATTAGAGTTTGATATCTTTCCCTTTCCTTATGGCTGTAGGTTCATATGTCTTCCAACTTAAGCTTTTGTTGTGGCCCGATCTTTTTTTTCTCCCTTGCATATAAGATCATGCCCATCTATCCTCTCAGCTTTTCCTATTTCATACTGTCTTAAACTGTATTAGCTCCTAGACAAGTTTGAGAATTAAAAAAAACATTCAAATAAATGCTAGCTTAAGAAATATTTATGTCAGACTCGGTGATTGCAGATATGAAGCTGCTCTAACATTCCAGGGAATCACGTACAACAGCCACACATTTGGTGAGAGCTTTCACAAGCCCACATTCTTGGCAAATATATTTTATTTATGCACCACTCATTCCCTGTAATGACAGTTGTTTTGGCTTTGAAACAAAGCAGATTGTGGAAAAACAGTGACAGAAATTCAGGAGTGCTAGCATTTGGGCAAAATCATGACTACTGTGTTTTATTTGGATTAATTCTTCATTTAAAGATGGTCTATGCATCCATGCACTGCAATTTTTTAAATTGCTTTCTATATCTTCAGTGATAAAAAGAATGAACAGTTAGAAATCAAAAACCATGGGGATGGAAGGGGCAAACATTGTCAATTGTGTTGTTTCTAAAGAAGAAAATAAAGGATTTAGCTCTACTTACGTCATTAATAAGGGATAGGCTTAAGACCCTCATGTCATCCTACCACTCCCTCCAAAACAGGGAATATCAAATGAGATTTTGTAGCAGCTCAGATTGGGGTTAATATCTTGTGTCAAAACTGTTGCTTTTATTTATTTGTGTAGATCCATAAAACAGTTTTGCTAAGAGTTGCAGGAATAGAGTTGAACATCCCTGCTTGCAGAGACTTGAATGTGAATAATACACATTTGTAACTGAGGTGATAAAACACAGCATACTCTGGCATATTTTACTAATGTTTTAGGATAAATTGTTCCGTTCAGAATTTATGATACCATTGACTTGTTGGAAGAGAACTTTCAGGGCTGGAAGTGGGTAGGTAAAATAGAATACTAATCCGCCCTATGAAAAAGACTAGGGGGAAAACCCCTTAATTTTATTTATCTGTTCTTCCAAATAAAATTTACGTTGGTTAACATAATGCATGAAGATGTTGGGAAAAAAAGCATGAAGGTTTCTTGACCCTGCTTCAGTGGACAAAAAGGATCAGCTTGGATGTTCTAAAGCAATCTGTAAGATGTGCAAAGGTGCTGCTTCCCACACACAAAGGCGTGTTAGTGCTCTGTGTTGCAAACTGTGTACAAATACATTGTCAGTTCTAAACTCGGGGTCACCAGATGTGTCTGGGAAGACACAAAGACGCTCTCACACCTGCCAGGTTCAGCAGAAAGGAGGGAATGCATGTTTATTATTGACATATCTCACATTCATATACACGTCCCAACTCCACAAGGGATTGGAGAGCATGTCACTTCCTTCTCAGTCCCACTGGAGAAAAAAGATGCTCATCAAAGTTCTCTTATCACAAAAGGAATGAAAAACAGAAAATACCGTTAAGTAAACATTGGCTATTATTTACATGAAACTGCGTGAAAGAATCTGACTCCAAGGTTAAAAACAGAAGGCTTAACAAAAACCAGGGCAACAGTACATATGTGCTCTATGTGTGTGTGCCTACTGGGAACAACTGCTTAGTCTTGCTGCAGGTTGGAACTGGAGGCATGGACCTTTGCTGGACCAACAGACCTGGCCCTATTCCTCTGAGAAAGAGGTTGTTTCTAGATGGAGATGATTAACTGATTTTTTTTATCTAACACAATATTTGGCTAGTCTTTGTACTGGAAATGAAACGATGTTTCTGCCATGACCATTTTGGTTGTGTGTTTGAGGAGGAATCACAGAGTATTTTCAAATGAGAATAACTATATGGGGCCTGACCAAAATTTTTGCTGAATTGGGTGTCTTGTCTTTGGCAGTGGTGGGGCAGCTTGTATTCAGGAAACAGCATCAATTCTGAATGTGGTGTGGTGCTTCAACAGAATGCTCCCCACCCTACAGCATTTAAGGTTAATGGAAAACCTAGGGCAAAATAAAGCCTTTGTAAAATTTTACACTAAGACAAAGTAGGCCTCTTGAAAGAATGTAAGTTGGAGAGTAGTTGTGTATTAACATTGGTGATTTCGGTTTAACCATGGCTCAGCACAAGATACGTGTTTTGTTAATGAGTGTAAAATACCAGCTCTGTTCTGTGGAAGTTGAATTTGTTATGTCTCAGTGATGCTGAGAATCTTGGGGTTTTTTTGGTTTATTTAAGCATCTCTAATCTTCACAATTCTATGATGTAGGCTTCACACTTAGTTAAATAAAGAATGATATGGTTATTCACCATCTCAACAGGTTGCTATCATACAACTATATGTTGGAAAAATATGAGCAAGGCCCCCTCTTCCTCCATTGGTTTCCCTTATGATTTTGTCTATTCCTTATTTGCCTTGAATTTTTCTAATGGGAGGCTGGGGATGTGTGGTTTTCAGTTTTCTTTCAAATACTATTCTGGCCACGCACAGGAGAGCTCTAGGGGAAGCACTTGTGCAGGAGTACAGTACTTCCACAGGGCTTACCGAGGGGATCAGAAGTGCTATAACTCTGTTTCAAAACTGTTTCTTATCTTCTCAGAGTTTAGATTTACTGAGGGCCAAGAAGGAATAAATCCTGCTAATGCTTTAATAGGCCTGTCATGGTTTAAGCCCAGCTGGAGATGAAACACTACACAGCCGCTCACTCAGTCCCCATCTCCCCATGCCCCAGTCTGGTGGAATGGGGAGGAGAATCAGAGTAAAACTTGTAAAACTTTACCCTCTAAAACTTGCAGTTTGAGATAATTGAAAATAAAGTAAAAATGCAGTAATAAGGGTAAATTAGAATAATAATGACAATATTAAGGAAAAAAACCCCACAGGTACTGCACAATATAATTGCTAACCATTGAACCTAAATCAGCCCCCCCTTCTGCGTAACTCGCAGAGTTTATATGCTAGGCATGATGTTCTCTGGTGTGGAAAATCCCTTTGGTCAGTTTGGGTTGCCTGTCCCAGCTATGCTCCCTCCCAGCTTGGTTTTTTGCGTACCTCCTCACTGACAGAGCACAAGCATTCTCATTCTGAATCCAAAACACAGCACTGTTACAGCTACTGAGAAAATATTAACTCTATCCTAGCTGAAACCAGGACAAGGCCTATCACAGAAAGAAACTCTAATCCTATTTGAACTACTACTATGTTTTTCTGACTACTTCCATCCCCTTTAGGATGCTGGTCACTGTCTGCAATAGAAGTTGTTAGAAAGATGAAGATATATTCACTGTTTTCACTCTGCTTAGTTTATATGTAAGGGTGAAGGCCAAGAGCTTGTATCCTTCCTATTCTGTTACCTATATGCCTTTTTTAAAAATCAGTTCTGGGAGAATTTACCTTTCAATTATTAATATTCATCCTTTTAAATAGCTGTCTCAAGTTCATCTGTATCTCCTGCAGTTAGTATCCTTTTACATACTGATTTTTTTTTTTCTGTGTACTCTTCTAAAAGTACTCTTCATTACTTTTCCACATCTGACCCATTTCCTATCAAAAAGTACAAGTCTTGTTCATTGTACTGCTTTCAGGAATATGTTTTTAAAGTTTATTTTTTCTAAGATTCAAGAACATATTTAGGTGTGGCTTTTCTTATACATCTGAAGATATGCCAACCGTTAAGGAATTTCTATAAATTCTTACAAGCTTTTATTCATTATCTAGAAAGAAGTTCATTAGTGTAATGATATGACAAATGTTGTTGAACTTCTCTGCAGAATTCCTGGCAGTTTCATTAAAAATGAATAATTTAGTGGTCTTTTAATTAAACTTTCATGCACTGTTCATGAGCATGATAGTCCTAATATGTAACTCTAATTAACACAAAATATAGTAATATTTGTTGCAATGAAGAGGCCTAATTTTTAAATACAGACTCTCTTCAGTTTAAATGTCAAAATACCATGGTCTTGAGACTAGGAAGAAGCATTCTTACGTCATCTGTTTAACTACCTCATTCTTACGAATGTCTTTCAGAAATATCTTAGAATTACTATTCTTTTTCTCATTATTTTAGTGAACACCTTATTCTTCACTGTCTTGCAAACAGTTGAATCTAACAAATAATTCCTATCACACTATTATTTTAATAGCATCCTTGTAAGGACTTAGATAAATGGTGTATGCAGTCTATGTATAACACAATATTTGTCTTTTCTAATACCTAACTCAAGCTAACAGCTATCTGTATCTTGAAGACTAAAATTGGCTGATTTCTGTATGGTCTAATTACACGAACATTTTAAGAGGTTATTATTTTTGGAAACTCAGTATCAGTAAAGGAACAAGGAGCTGTCATATGTCTACCTGTGTATTAAATTTTCCAAACGAGAGTTTGAACTTGAAGTTGCTTCCACAAGATTTCTCATTAGCCAAGCTGCCTCATTTATTTATCATTTTTACAAGGGCATATATGTCACAGGACTTGAACTGTATGCTTCTAACTGCATAGATGAGGTGAAGGGCTGAGAATAATCTCAGGGCTGGAACTTAAAAACAGATTCATAAGGAAATCAAATTTCTTTTAATATCCTTAATTGAGTATAAATTATAATTGAGTATGAATTGAGTATAAAATTTTGCACCCTTTATGCATTCATATTTGAGGGGGGTCTTGGCTACTGGGTAATGACACATGTTTGTTTTGGTTTTGTGTCCTAGCTAGTAGATGTGATGCTAGATAAGAACTCTTGTTCCAAATCCAAAGCAGCAAAATAACAATTGTAAATGCTTGCATGTTTTTCATAATTCACTTCTATTATTTTAATTTTTTTTCCCCTATCCCTCAAAAAAAATTGTGCATGATCAAACGCTAAAACCAGCAACTTGTGCCTTACTAAGGCTGCCAGTACGGTTTGATTGGGGGATAACAAAGTGAAAAGGATCTACATTTAATTTTTTTTTTTTTTTTTT
>VYXC01009751.1:150843-170408 GCA_013397175.1 Platysteira castanea
TTTTTTGCTCCTGTGCACATTGCATTATTTCCAGAGTCTGAGTCACGGACTGATTTGCTGAGTAGGTTATTGAATCACTCTTCAGGCATACCCTCATTTTGCCCATAATGTGTTGCAGCCTGAATTGTGGAATCACCTCACACACTGAGGTCTGCTTGGCCTCTGTCAGCCTAATAGACTATGAAACTTGAGTCATTGATCTGAGCACCGCAGATATACTGGCATACAACATTCAGAGAACGAGCTGCAAACGTATTCTTACAAGAACCTCTGTTAATCAGTGATTTGTGTCTTATTTTTAACATGTCTTTTTAGCTTTAGTTGTTCCTGATTAATTTTAAAAAAATTGCAGAGGGAGTGTAATTGTGTACAGTCTGAATAAATCATGGAAATGGTTGGTGAAATAAAATCTAAAGATCTGGCAAATAGTTTCATTGTTTTTATACACTTGCTATAGAAAACAATATTCATACACTCCTAATAAAGATGAAAAAGAACATGATATTTCAATTTCAAATTTTCCTTTCCAATCTAAGGATTGCCATTATTACCTTGGCAGTAACACCTTCATGTAAAGCCACATGTGATTTGTCACCACAGTATCTGGAAGAAGTAACAATAGACCTCTGTGTTTTTGCCTAAAAGGGCATGAAACCTCTGTCCTGTGCTGTTTGCTCATGGGCTCTTGCCTGCCCTGCAACACTGCTGTGGTGCTGTGAGATATTTCAAATCCGAAGTATGAATCTGCTGTCATGCTGCTACTGTAGATTTTGTACTTCTTTCCCAACCCCAGGAACAGGACTTAAATGTTCACTTATGATGGGGAGAGGGGATGTGTAGTACTCCAAAACATTACATTAATAACTGCAGGAACAATGTACAGAAAAAGTTGAAAGTTTACTTTTTTGAAACCCCAGATCACAGAATCACAGAATGGGTCAGTTTGGGAGACTACAGGGGGTCATCTGGTCCAACCTCCCTGCTTGAGCAGGGTTGTCCTGGAACACATTGCACAAGTTTCTGGGTAACTGGGTAACTTTTTTCGGAGATGGGAATGTCCCTCCAAAGTGGGATTGCAGAGAAGTACCCATACTTAAACAAACATTGCTACCAGTTTAGAAAAATAATTCCCTAGTATTTTGAGAAGTCATTCTATTTGCAGCACTGGAACCTGGAAAATATATTGATAAATATAAAAGGACTATACTTACTAGGGTTATAGAGAACAATAGTTTTAAGATCTCCCGGTATGTGCTTATGAAATTATAATGACCATCTTTAGATTTTTCCTCTTTTGCTTGGTTTGAGCCTCTGCTGAAACTGTTGAAGCAATATAATAATACTTTTTACCATGTTTAATCACCTCTTGCTCTGCTCTTTAATTTGTAATATAATTTGAAATTTGTAACGCAGTGTTGGCAAGCCCACAGAACAGTAGAAGGGAAAATGAATGCTGAATACAGTAAACAATATAAATTTTGAGGAAGGGGGATGAAGTCAACAACCCTTCTCATTCTACCAAAATCGATATTTGAGTAATGCAAGTGATTAATATTAACAGTTTATAGTCAGAATGGGCTGCGTTGTTGGATTTCTTAAATATTGTCCATATTTTATTATTGTGGTCCTTTTGCTGTCTGAAGTGCAGAGGACTGATCAGATTTTTGCATTCCTTTCAGTGTATGTACCCTCTTGGTGCCCCTTCCTCTCTTCCTCTTTTGAACAAATTCACATAATTGAGAGATGGATATCAATGGAGATACTCTGGTTCAGCAACAATATTTTAACCACAGGCTGGCATAATAGCAATTTAAAAAGGTAATCAGTTTACCAGCTTGTTAAAAAGGAAAGAAAAGACCAAAAAAATGCATACAAGAAACCAAATCAACTCTAGCTTGATCCGTTTTTTCTAAATTTAGCTGATAACATTTTGTGCCTGTCAGGACAGTGTCAGCATATGGTTAATCCTAGATGGTAGAGGAGCTGTTGTTTTAAGGTATGAGTGCATACTATAAATATTGCTGGGATAAGGAGCTGAGAAGCTGTAATTGCCAAATTGCTGTAGAGCAGCTCTGTTTTATATGTTCCGTGTTCATCTCTGAGTTATTAGGAAGTTATGCAAGTCAATGCACAGGCATCATTTTATGTTCAAGAGCTGGCATCACTGGAAGTCTGGATGCCTCATTCAGTGCATTCCCAAGCAGAGGGGGAGAGTCTGAGGGACAGGTGGGTGGAAGCTGAGGTTGTTTCCTGGACCACTGTGTCAGAGTAGGAGCACTGAGCACGTTTGGACATCCGTGCCATTGGTCTGAGGGAAGCGTAGCCCTTGCAAGGCAGTACTGGGATGCACCTCATTTCCAGGAGTAAGGGCAGCCCCATGAACACAGCAGTGAATGGAAATTTTGGATGCAGTCACCAGCTACGATCACATATATTCGTTTCCCGAGTGCCATGAGCTAGAAATCTGGCTGTAATTAGTAATTTCTAGTAAAGGTGTAATGTACATAGTGTTCCTATTTCTGAAGGAAACCCTCATTTCACAATTCCTATTTTGAAACTGCCTGTTTTTTCTTAAATGTGGAATTATGCCTAGCAGAATAATAAGCTAAGTAGATAAGATGCTTTATTTTTATTTTAATTGTTTGTAGCAGAAATTGAATCAGTCCTTTAGTTTTTGTATTTGGTAGGGATTTTCAAATCCATATGTACGTGGAACCCATACAAATAACCTGATTTTCCAGACAGTGGGAATAAACATTGATTTCTGTTGCTTGGCAAGTTTGAAAAGACTGAGCTGTGTGTTTTAGTATGATTGTAAAATTTTTGGTATTTTGTTTGTCTTGGAAAGACTAAGATTTTTTTTCCCCTACAAGGACCACTGAGTGCAAATCTTAAGTGATACAGGGATCAAACCCACAACCATGGTGTTATTAGTGCCATACTCTAACCAACTGAGCTAATCCCAGGGGAGAGTGCAATTTCAACAGCAATTTAAAGGTAAAAAGTCTTTCTTTCATAAGGAAAAAAAAAAGCATGTGTGGTATTGCTAAAAAACTTCCAGTTTTGTTCACTGAAAAATTACAGAATTGTTTCTAGTTTAAGAGGATAATGCTAAGACTGAAATGTAAATTGTTCTCAAGGGTAATTGAAAAGGTTCTTGAGCATTTTGAATAGCATTCCTTTTTGTTTTATGCATATTATATTCCTTTTGCGACTGAGTCACGCTGCCTGCATAAAAATAATTCTTCTTATGGGAGAGAGTATCATAAAGACTGATATCTTTGGTATGGGTAAGGCAATGACAAAATAACCTATGTAGTACAAAAATAATAGGGAATTATCCTTCTTCTTCTGATATAAATTTTTCTCATGTCTTCTGAGAGTGGTTGTGCTGATGTTCTGCAAAGTTCTTTTCTTGTGGTGCCAGGGCAATGACTTTAATTACTGTAGCCAAAAAGGAAGTATTGAGCAGTTATCACCAGAAGAAGAGTGACAGGACTATGGAGGAAAGGGAGGGAGTGCTGTCACTGTCTAACTTTTCTGTGAACCTAAAATTAAAATCTCAGCAGCTGAGAAAAGAGATATCCAAGATGAAAGTAATGCTCATTTAAAACATTCAAGTATTGCTAACTTTAAGAAGTATTTAATGAGCTTTATACTTGACATAAAAGTTATAATCTCAGCAATAACAACAAAATAACCTCTTCCACTCTCTCAAACATAGTTTGCGGTTTCATAACAAAAAACATTCTTTGAGAAAGATTTCCTTGAACATTTCATGGAATTCATGTAAAAAGTCTGGCTAGATAAAGTATTATAAGTAGTAGGAGATTAAAGACTTTGACCAGAAAGCAGTTTCCTAATGAGGCGTAATGTAAACAGCCTGTAAATTATGCGCTCATGTAGGTATCTTTTTACACAGTTGGATTGATGCTTAACTTTTACTTACTCTGGTCTAAAGCAAGTTTTACATCATTAGTCAAGACTGGTTACATTGTTAAGAAAGGCTGTGGAATCTCCATCCCTGGACACGGAAAAAAAAAAAAAAATAAAAAGAAAAATAGAGCACATTGGTGAATAAGATAGAATCTACCTGACAGAGGTTAGAGTGGGAAACAAAAGTCTCTAACAAGCAGTGGCTCCACATCCAAGGATAGTTCTTATGTGGTTTATGAAATTGATTTTATTGGTTCTTATCAGATGCTATTGCATAGTAGGTTGCAAATTCTGACTTGTCTCTTTGTCATGTTGTTTTGCACCTAACCCCTTTTCTCTTGGATGCTGCCTGGCTGGCTGCTGGGTCCTTGACCTCTTCCCAGGCTGTCCTTGGCCCAGCGCCAGGCTGTGTGTTGTCTTCAGGAGTAGGGATCTTGCACTTACCTAGCGCCTTGGGGACAGCTGGGGACAAGAGAGGGGAGCTGTAATTTTCCTCAGTATTTCAGATTTATAGCCTTCTATTCATAAAGGCAGAGGCCCTCTCCATTTTTTAGCTATTAATACTAGAGTAGTCCATCCATTCAGGGGAAATATATGAGGCTTTTTCCCCAGTAAGCCTCAACTGAGTAAACCAGATTTTTCTGTTCCTTCATTTCTATTAACTATAATAACCTAAATTTCTCTGTGTTATACAACTTAGCTTTCATTACTTTTTCTAAGACATTTCTATTCCTCATTTTGAAGAGTAAAATCACTTAGCCCTTAGTTGAGACAATTTTCTTTAGATAGAGAGAAAGCAAAAACAAGACAAAAATGTTCTGCAGTTATGCAGGAATACATGTGTCTTATTTATTGCAGTATTTCAACTCACCCCTGTTGTTAACTTAGATCAAACATTTTAATGGTGTTTGTGCCTTGCTTTTTGGGACATACATGTCACATTTAATAAGAGGCAATAAATGAAGCCAACGGTTTTATATATGCAGTTATAAGGGTTTGGGAGTTTTCAGTGCTGACTGATCTTTCACTGATATATAAAGCTATCTATTAATATTTTATATATTATTTTTGTGGTGTGGTTTCAGATAAACTTCAATATCTATTTCAGTTTAATATTGTTTTCAGTGAATACAGCAGAAAGAATCTGATTAAATTGTGTAAAAAAATGATTCATAAGCAATTAAGGAAGCCTTATTAAAATCCCATATTTTTGCATAAAATAATTCCAAATACAAACTAAATATATACTGCAATTTGCTGGAGGATGGTTGTTTTGTTTTGTTTGGGGATTTTGGAGTGCGTGTGTTTGGTTTTTTTTTTCCCCACAGAAAATGTCAACAGTGATATTTGCCAGTGGCAGGCCAAATTATTATTACTTACATTACAGTATACAAGTGGTATCAAGTGTTCAGATGCAAGATAAACCATAAAATAAACAGTGCTTCCTATATTCTGCTAGTAGATACCTTGCTTTTAAAACTAAAGATTTCTTGTCCTCTTCCAGTTGCTGTTATATCTAACGTGATTTATTCAAAGTGTATTAGGGCTAATAATAATAATAATTATTATTATTTTTGTACATAGGGTAATATTTTGCTTGCAGCTATTTAATTTGACTATCTGCAGTTTTGTGTAGTGAAGCCTTTTGGGTCCATTCTGTATACCAGCTTCATTAAGAATTGCTCTGTACAGAACAATTTATCATCTTGGAAACGATCTGCACAGAGCTGCAGCTGGATTATTCCTGCTCCTTGGTTTGTCTGCTTCTCTCGGATTGCCTCCTAGTGTAGGCTCAGCCCAGGTATTAGCAGCTTTCAGTGTACCTGTAAAATCAAACCCACTAACTAGGCCAGTGGAACATGTCTAGGTTATTTCTCTGAAATTGCTACTGAAACCATCCCTGTGCTGTCTGAGCTTATGCTAGGGTCTTCATCAAATGCTTCTAGCTTGGAGCTTTGCACCTGTCAGAATAGATACATGAAATTGTATTTGAGCCTTTTTGAACTCTCTGGGATTGAAATCTTGTTTTAAGCCAAAGAGTGCAACAAATGCTTTGGTGTATTTGAACCTTAACTCATCACACATTTTAAAGGAATAGGCTTATGTTTCTGTATATGAGAATAATTGTGCATAGTCCAAAGTTCTGCAAATGTTGCTCATGCAGTCACTGAACATCAGAAATTTGTAACTAGGATCATGAAAGTCACTTTTAATCTTCATCTGACACTATGACAAAAATCCATTATGTATACTAATTTTGTAGTTTCTTCATCTATTTCATGCAGAAAACGTAATGACACAAAATAGGGTATTTTTAGAGTAGAGATTTCCAAGATGTCAAGTTACACCTTAACAAAAAAAAAATCTAATCAAAATAACACAAGGTTTTTACCTCAGAGATTCTGAGTTACAATGTACCTGCTGTGACCACAACATCTCCAAATCCCTCTAACTCCTTCCTAGTCACACAATCACACAATTAGCATTCAAGAATAAATTAGTAGTCATCTGACATTTTTAAAAGTTCTGTATGGGGCAAAAGTCTTCCCTCAACTTCATATCATCTTTTCCTGGAAACTGGGTTGAAACAGGACCTTAGGGAAGAAATACTTTAATGAGCTCAATGTACATTAAAATACTCTTTGTTCAATCCCCTCTGGAGATGCTGTAAAAGAGTCTTCCAGAAATGTGTAGGATGGAAGCACTTTGCAATTTTCAGATAGAAAGCGTAAGTTTCTGCATATTGAAGACAAAATGAAATCTTCCAAAATGCTGAGTATGCTCACATTCGGCAGTTAAATTTTATAGGTGAAACCTGTAGCACTCCCTGTTGGGTGCAAATTATATTTCATTCTGTGCTAATTAGTGCATAGCCAAATTCAGTTAAGAAGGAACTCACTAGAGCGAGAGGAATTGGGCTGAGGTATTTGAGACAGGCACCTGACTTCTTTTGTGTAGTGTAGATTGTGTTAAAAAAATGCCATGTGCGGAACCAATAAAATATGTAGTAATTGAAAGCCATAATCAAAAGCAATCAGAATTTTTCTTACTGCATATAATACAAAGAGAACATCTTTCTAAGAGTTTTGTTTTGTTTATGCTTAGTTAACAATCCCATGAGGTACTCATCAGTTATTCTCAGGGGATGGGAGTGGGGATGGTGTGGACTGTGGAGGGGAAGTATTTGATATTTTTGCTTTAAATATAAATTTAGCCATTAAGTATCTTTCTGTTTTCAGAAGATTTTATGGGTATAGATGGCTGCAAATTTAAGTCTGCTTTCCAGAAAAAGTAATAATCTTGGGATTTTTATGGGTTTGCATAAAAGAAGAAAAAAACTGTATTCCAGAGTATTGTGAAACAAAAGAAAACCAATGAAAAGTGGGTAGGGGGTGGCAACATTCACCTAGAACTGAATTGCTAAAATATGCATATTGAAATATGCAGTCATTTTTGCTGAAATACAATAGAAAGGCTGCTTACTAACTCCAATTATTTTTATTAATATCTAGATTAATATTTAAATAGTAATTTTGTTCTAAGCATCATTCAACTATTGACCATGATATTATTATCATGACTCCTCATAAAGATAAAACAAATGTTATCCTTAGTATCTTGTTACAGACAAAACAGGCAAAGACCTTTAAACCAAAGTCACAATTTGTTATTTTTCTTAATTGAAATCATAACAGATTAATCGATTCATCTTTAGCAGTTCATATTTGATTATTAAAGGATGAGAAACAATAATAATGCAAATATTAATACAGGAATAAGACATACTAAATTTAAATAATCATAGAGTTCAACACTCCTCATAATAATTCTTAATATTTCACTGTTGAAAGGAGTAGTGAGAAGGAACAAGGTAGAAAAATATAGCAAGTTTCCAGCATCCTTTTGCTTCAAGAAGTTTGATCGTGACATTTTCCTTTTCCTTGGGCTAGAACATATAAAATTCTAGGTATTTTTATATGTTGTTAGGACATCTTTCCACCTTTTTTCTTCACTGTTCTGCAAGTGTGCTCTGTGGTGAAATTGGCATGTTAGATGCAAACCCCATAGTTTTGTGTGAAACTGGATTATTGTTTCTTCACGTGACCATTAGTGAGTAGCTTGTAAACCCAGGAATTTCCATTGCTAGTCCATGCCTCTACTCAACAAGTGCACTTCTATCCTGCCTCTGGCACTGCCACTCCTAGAAGCCTTTGCTGTCATTCCAGGCCTCTATTTCCCTACAATATGTTATTCTATTAAAGCTCTAAATCCCCCACTCTACACAGAATAACTGCTTGCTGCTACTACATGTATTAAAACTATGTGTGTACCACACCAAGGTAAGGCCATGTAAAACAAACACGCCCATCTGGTTGTTAACAAATCTCTGCTAAAGAGCTTAAGAAAGCGAAAGGAAGGCTGGAGGCAGGTGAAGACAAGTTCAAAGCAGAGCAAGCAAACTGCTGAATGTTAGTCCTAGGGCCTTGCAAGCCCAGTAGGAAGTCTGTGACCTCCTACTATTGGTGGCAGTGCTTTATTCAGAGGACCACAGAGCTTCACATAGAGTATGTTCATTTGCTTCAGAAGGGACAAAATAGCAATGCTGCTACTAGGAAAGTGTATCTTTTAATAAAGTATTTACATCTCGTTTTAATGGCATGAAGAGAGTACATTATTTTTAGTCAGTGCAAATATTTACACCATCTGAACTATGCAGATTTCTAGTCAGAATAAATTGTTAGATTTTCAGACAACTATGTGAAGAAGGTCCTGTTTATTGCAAAAGTATCCTTTCACATCATTTTTCTGCTGGCATGCCTAGTAGCAATAGCTAAGATTTGGGAAAAATAACTTTCACATGTTTCAACATTTAAAAAATACTTTATGAATATTATACTATTTATTTCTTGGTATTTTTTTTAAAGAAGTTAAGAAAAAAAAGTTGATTGACAGGATGTCAATTAACTGTTACTTCTTCTAGTATGAAGGCATAACACTACCCTGAGGATCCAGCATATCAGTTCTTATACTTGCCACACATATGGACTTCTAAGTCTCTGTAAAATTAGCCCACAGACCTATTTTTGTTTATCTGCTTGTTTGGAGTTTATGGATAAGATTTTCTTACTTGTTTTCAAGAATGCTTTTCACTTAACTAATAACCTTTAAATTGTTAATATGTTTATAGTGTGATCTTTAAACATAATCAGAAAGTTACAAGCTATATATGTTATATATTCTACGTTTTGATATAATTCTCATGTTTTGATATCTCCAAAGATGAGTGTCCAAACCCTTTGGACAAACTGTTCCAATATTTGACAGCTCTTACTGTGAGGATAGTTTCCGTGCAAGTAGTTGGAGTTTCTCCTGCAGTTTCTACCTGTTGCCTCTCTTTCCGCTGAGCAGTTCTGGAAGAGACCAGATCTGTCTTCTCTCTAGATCCTTGTTAGGAAGTCAGAGGCAGCAATTAAATATCCCCTGAACTTCTGACCTCGGACCCAGCTCTCTCATCTCCACTTTAAGAGGTCTAACAGGGCATGGCAGTGGTGGCAGTCCCCCACCTGTTCCTTTGAGACACCTGCTTGAATGCCGTCTGTCTAGTTACTATTCTGATGCCACTTTTCAATGGCAGAAACAGATGAAGTAAAGAAAAAAGGAAAAGGGGAAAAAATGGTGACTTTAAATTGATTAGAGAATACAGTTCAGTGTTGCAGAATTTCACTTTCTCATGTGGCCTAAAATAGGGGAATTTCTCCTCCTATACCAGTGTTTTTCTGCACACATTTTGAAGGCTGAAATGCTTACTAATTTAAGGGTTACATCCCATGAAGCAAAAGTAGCATTAAACACTATATTTCATTGTTTTCAAAGAAATGTTACAAGGTTCCCAAAAGATAAATTTACTAGTTTTTATTGAAATTTCTTAAACACTGACAGAGAACATCAGGAAATATGAACGCAGGAGAAAAAGAAGCTAGTTCCTTCATAGATTTCCTGGAAGATGGTAATATCCTAATTATTCCTTTTATGGGCAATAAAAGCCAAATTGGCCAATTTGGGCAGCCAAATAACATTTCGAAGTAGGAGTCAGCAGGCCTTCGCCTAAATAAACATTCAGTGTTACTCTTGGGATTGTTTCTTTGACCTGAATCTATAGACAAGTATACACTATTTGTTGTTTATGCCAGTATTATCTTTCCTTTTACACAGAAATAAAATTTTGTTAGCCTTGTTCTTCGCATAAGGCTTTTTTTACAAACCTGTGTTATATTCCCAGTTATTCTGTTTCTTGGAAAAAGTGAATAAACCAAGATCCTCTCCTTTGACCACTGAGCCTCCCTACTCTCCAACTCAGGGTTCATTTATTTGTTTCAATTGTAGTCTCAGTTCATCCTCCTTGAAAACAAGTGATTATGCAGCCTTCATGGAAGCCTGTGTGTGCTACTGCCTGGGGTTTAGTGTGTAGAATGAAACTTTCACCTAGGAACTACAGTTTCCTGCTTTGTTCCAGAAACTTCCAGTACAAGAATAAAATCTTCTGGTATTTTCTTCGGGCCTTTGTCTCTCTTTCCTGTATTTATGCTTATATTTATGTTCCATATATTTGACTCCCCAAATTCTTCACACCAGTTCCTTCAAAGTATCCTACAAAATTTTCTGCCTGCAGTTTTTTATTTAAGACAAAAACATTTGTTTTTCTACTTGCTCTTAATTTTCTACTTGTGTTGCTCTTGAGGTTAGTGCAGAGACAACCTAAGCATCAAAGCAAATCCTTGCAGCTCTCCTTCCTAATTCTGAGACTATCAAAAAAGGAAGTTAATGTCAAAGGATTTGCTTTATTTACAAAATAGACAATTTCAATTTTTTTACATTAAAAACGATGTGATTTGGTAAGAGAAGTATAGGACTAAGGTCTTGAAGACCTGTTCCTAATGAACAACTCCTCAATTCCAGGCTTGGTTTATGGCAGCTCTGTAGCTTTTTTACTTTCAGTCTCTTCTGAATAGTTTGGTCTGTAGGACTGTGCCCTTTCTGTCCTAGAAGAAGGGTTCTCTATCACCTCTCCTCTTTTAACTATTTATTGAACTCAGCAGCAGCTCTGTATTCCCAGCTCCTTGCTCCTCCTGAGCCTACTTTGGACTCTCTTACTCCCCATGGGAGAGGCAGTCCTCCCTGGAGTTATCCATCAGAAAGGTAAATGTTGTCTAAACAAAGTCCTTCAAAAAAACACAACAACTATGGTGAGAAGTAACATATAAAAGAGGCGCTAAGGCTGTGGTTTAAACCACTCTTAAAAAAAAAGTCAGTTGAAATGAAATTGGACACTCATAGAGCAGTGAATGTCTAAGTGCAACACCAAATTAACGTGGTGAGTGTAAGGCTGTTTCTATTCAGAGTGCTTAATTTTTTGCTAAAATGCCTATTCACACAGGTCAAAAAATGTTTGGACTGCCAAGAAAAAGATAAAGGCAAATTATAACAATTATTTGCAGCATGTAAATTCCAGTTAACTCTAATCAAAGAATATGTGTGACTTAGGGAGAGTCATAAATTATAGGGAAACATTTTTATAAGAGTTGGACTTGATGATCCTTGTGGATCCCTTCTGACTCAGAATATTCTGTGGCGCCTTGTGAGTCCCTTGCAACTCAGAATATTCTCTGATTCTGTGGTATATCTAATTTTGGAATTGCTTGGATATGAGTTATTTTTGGTTATAAGGCTACAAAGAGATGAGTGAACAGTGAGCGTGACAATAAGATTTATTGTTTTTTAAGGCATTTGATAATGTTATCTCATGAAACTCTGTTTGCAATATCAGTTTCAATTGGCTCAAATATTAACATTTTAATGCTTATTGCACATACTTGGAAGTAAAAATAGTTTATAAATTGATTAGACAAATACAAAACTTGAAAATATGTTATAAACGTGTATTTGATCACTTGAAGGGAACAAGAACCCATTAATGTTTTGCAAAGCTATTTTTGTTTTAATAAAAACCCATAAATACTTAACTTGTTTATGATGATCTTTTTATTTGTATTTTACTTCCAGTAATGTAATTCACCATCTGGCTTTACTGAAGTCTTCCTTTACTCATAATAAGTATTATTTGAAGTAAAATACGAGCCTTTTCAATGTAGTAAAAAAACCTCATAAGGTAGCTATTGAATTTTCAAGTGATAATAAAGGAAACTTAAGAGATCCAAAGTTGGAAATAGTACTTAAGAAATTATGTAGACACTTGCTGAGCAATCACATCTGTGTGAGAATGGAAGATGGGAAATTTATCACTGACTGGGGCTTATGTACTACATGAAAAATAAAAGAAATGTGGCCTTGCATCTAAGTTTCTTTCAAGGAAAACTTGTAGATTTTCACATTATTGCACAGAGATAAGTCATCCATCACTTTTGAAAGTAAAGCAAAATTGATGTGGTTTGCTATATTTAATTAGAAACCACTGGGCATGTGCACAAATAGGTAGTGATCTAAGGAATATCAGATTTACCAAGTGAAAATTAGAAACTTTAAACAAACAAACAAGCAAAAAAACAAACTACCCTGCAACAGAAATCGCTCTGAAGTGTTATTTAAAAAATCCCAAACATAAATCAAAATACTAATCCTGCTTTTTAAAAATGGCTTTATTATGAATAACTAATTATTTTTCTGGGTCAATTTTCTGCCTTTTGAGCTTTTTATTTTTTTATTTTTGAAATATAATTGTTTGTTTCCTTCTGAATGACACTGGAAAATATTTTGACAACAACGTAATGTCCCACATCTTTGCAACAGTGAACCTTCATATTTAGGCTGGAGAATAAACACACATTTACCACTCTGACGAATAAAATACATTTGTGTGTACATATATACAAATGTACATATATACATAAAAATCTGGGCATCTGTGTACAGAAGTAGATAGTGGAAGTATTTATAGCAAAGTACGCACTTTCCATTATCACTTTTTTCTATATAAATCTATGAACAAATCACTTCTATTTTTTGTTGTAAGGTAGAGTCATACTTTAAGTTCATGAAGATCAGTTTCTCTTTGTTGAACTGACTCAGGTGAAAGTGGAAGATATTTCAGACAAAGTCAAGTAAAGGACAATATTTGAATTGGTCAGTACAGTATTGACTCATGACATTCTTTGTATTTTCTGACCTGCTATTTAAATAATGAATTTTAAACAATAAATATTTAAATGAAGATTTCTAAATATCTTCTGTCCTCTCACTGACTATGGGATTATTTTTGGTTGTTTGACTTTTTAATTATATATTCTTAGTGTATAGGATGGCAAGACCACACGCAGGTGTTAAAAGTAAGGAAATACTGAGATGAAACTGGAGTGTTACTCTGGATTATAGGAAACTAAGCAGGCATTGGCCTTAATAAACTGTCTTCTCTATTGTGTCAAGCTTCTCAGAAGAAAATTGTTTGAGAAATAAATTTTTAAAGCAATTATAAAAACATTTTATCACTAAAGCTGATATTGGTTGGACAACCAGGACCAGGCTGCTGCTGTGTGACAGGACCCACTAGCACCTCCCTTAGTTTTCATTTTCTTCATCTGTCTTCTCTTCTAGAGCTTCCTTTTCATGGTCCAAAGCTCTGGAGGACCCTCTCACCCATATGCAAAAAGGGTAGTAGTAAGCAAATGAGGAACAGTGCAGAGCCAAAATTTTGACTTTTTCTTACAAATAAAAGCATGGTTAACTTTTTGGTTTCTTTAGTGTTTCCAATAGAACAAATCAGCAGAGTTTACCCTTGATTGGTTTTATATATTGTTATTTACACATTGCTTAGTTAAATGTTGTTGTTCAACTCAAAGGAAAAACAGTGGGAAATTTTACAGGACCAAGAGTAATGTAGTAGGCATTGATTCAAATTATCTTAGTCTCTTGATAAAAACTGTTGAGCTTGGAAAAATAATATATTGTCTTGTTAAAAAAAATCACAAACTAAAATGTACTAGTAACCAAGGAAATCAGTTCAAGTGCTCTGAGACACTTGAGTATTGTTTTTTGTTAAGGCAGTGCCTATTTGCTGTGACAGCCAGCTCTGCTATCAAGTCAGTGCTAGTGCCATTCATTATTATTATGTGTGGAGTTATGAAGAAAAATACAATGACAAGGAGTAAGATGTGCATAAGGCAAAGTGAAGTGCTCAGGAATTAGTTAAAGTGGTTGTGCAGTAATGGAATGGCAGCCTGAGCTACGGATATTGATGTGCACATGAGAAGCTCTGAATCAGAACTGCTCTGAACCATGGCAACCTGTGGATTTTATTTTGTGTTTTTCTGTCTTAAATACCAAAATTCTTGTAGGACTCCAAAGCTCAAACACTGATAAAAAATTTTTAAGTGTTGTAAAATCCATTACAAAACCAGTAGACGTGGTTGGCTGGCCTACCCAGCTGGCTTTTTCCATCTCTGTGTTATTTTGTGATATTCCATATTCAGTGGAATGTGGTACTCTCTTGCTCTTATAGTACAGTAAAACAATACTACAGGTACAAGAATAGCTGTATGACGTGTCTGTTGTCACTTTGTGTTCGTGTGTATGTAAGATGGCAAGCTGAGGGCTGTGGATGTTTCCCTGTCACACAGAAGACTTGTAGCCTTTAAAGCTGGCATTGCTAGTAATTAGATGCCCTCATCACATTTAGACTGCAGTTTTGGTGATATGGACATTGGTCTAGATATGTGTGTAAAATTAGCTAACTAATTGAACTAGATTTCATTTAATTTAATCAGTGACTTGATATTAAAAATAGATTAAGTCACTATCAATCAAGGAGAGATAAGAACCGGTTATGACACTAAATAAACATTATTTTAACAGTCTGATATTGTAAGAGATTAGTGTAGTATCTCCCAGTTTGTGGAAAAAACCCAAGCAAAGTGGATATAGCTCACTTCCCCCCAGTTTAAATTGTGCCTTTTAATCCTCCGTCAGTTTCAATGCATCACTTAAGTAAGTAGCTACCAGGGATAACTGCGTCTCTTTGCCTGTTTTCTTTGTTGAAGAACTCAGTTTATTCTTATATTTAATAGACATTTGTAAGTATTTGCCAGTGAAGCTGTGCTCTTCTGCCGAATTTAATGTTGCATCCTTCTGCTCTCTAGTATCTCTACTGGTATTTTCTCTCTTTGTGACATATAATCAACTACTTATTCTTTCTTTCTAGGTGGGACTTTAATTTACTGTTTTATCTCCCTAGTTGAAATGTGGCTGTTTTCTAATTTTCTCCCAGTAAGAATTTTTTTCCTGTTCCTTTTTTTTCTGTCATAGTATTATTTTAAGAGTGTCTGTTTCAGCAACAATCCATAGCTCAGGAAAAAACCCAAAGACAAATAGAGGAGAAATAAAATCTGAAATGGTGAAAAAAACTGAAGCCAGTATATCTCTACCTATTTATATTTGAACACTGTTGTTTTGAGAGGAGGAGTCTGCAGGGGAAGGCTACAGATTGTGAGTGTTTTGGGGTGAGCAAAGGGAAACACAGCTGGATAAAGGGGGGTTTTCTGTGGGGCCTCATGTCCCAAAGCTGCATCCTCCAATCCCATAGAGAATATAACAGATCATGTTGGTGCCATCAAGTTAAGATCTAGGTAAAATGTGCTGTAATTCAAGTTAACAGCGTCTAGATTTACTGTGTTGCAGAGGTAGGGGACTGACAGCAGTAAATCAATGTTTATTTTTCCATTTTCTAGACCCCAGGTAATGTATAAGACCAAATGAAAGAAGCAGCACTCATTTTCAGGTATCCAAATAGCACGGTTCTCATATTTACTCAAAGCTGCCTGAAGGCTGAAACACACTAGTCTAATTACGTTCTTATAGCAGAGATCATTTGTGAGCACAAATAATACCATAGGAAGTGAACACAAGAAAAACAAAGATAGGTCCTTGGAGATCTAGAAGTCGTGATGGAAAGAGAAAACATGATGCTCTGAAGTGGTAAATTTTTATCTGATGAATAGCAAAGTGCTGAAAAGTATGAGCATTCTGTAGCAGATGTGTTGTTTTCTGATCAACAGCCTTAAAGCCAACAAAATAAAGGGAAATGGACGAGCAATCTCAGCATATTAAGGCTTATTAAGTGCATGCTTCAGAAGGATAACAGAAATAAGAGACAGACAGAAAACTCTGAATGAGCCCTTTTAGCACAAATACATAGAATCTAAATTTACCATACTTTTCTAGGGATGTAGGACTAGAAAATGGGAAAAAAACCAAGGTAATTTTCCATTTTAAAAATGCCACTACAAATTAGTAGACCTTTTGAAGTAGAAGGTCCTTATTTCACAAGAATGGCGGGGCAAGCCTCAGAATGGGTAAAATCCTACCTGCTTGAATGCGTGGTGTTTTATTTTTCCTCTGAATTTGAAAGAATTATGATTTCATGAAATCTCCCAGATAGACTCCACAATAACGTTGCCCAGATGAGAGGATTTTACATAAAAATCCTCACTGATGCTACCAGAGATTTTCCTGTACAGATGGGAACCACTGAATCATCTGGCCATTATATTCTCTTGCAGAGGATTTAGTAAGATTGAAGAGAGTTAAAAAAATATGGGATAAAAATAGCAGACACATAACTATTTTGCTGAAAAGAGCTTACAGAGAAGGGGAGGTTCACAGAGGCACTCAAAGCAGCTACTGGTAAGCATTCATGTAAAACCAGGGTCAAAGTGCAATTCTGGATTCTCCCGAGCTGAAACATGGAAAAAGTATTTTTCAATATTATAGTTGATTTAATGACTTCACTAGTATGAGACATCAAATACTCTGAACAGAATCAGGAGAATGGATGGCATTAGTGAAGCTGGGAGATTGCAAACCTGGTCCTGTATAACAGTCTTAGCTGATGAAAGTTTCCATGTATTAACTCTAAAATTAATTTGCTCTAACGTCATTTAAACACTAAGAAATTAAGTGCAAATTACATAATATTCAGATTGAAAGAGTTGTCATACAAAATTAAACTGTTCCGTTTCTTTCTCAAATTAGTTCCCCAGGTAGTTGCACTAAAAACCAGAAGGATACAAAAGTATCACTCTTAAATCAATTGACACCAGAGAAAGTTCATATTTCACAAGGAAGAACTGATAATCAAAGGCTCAGGCTGCCTGCTCCTGGAAGCTAGTTTTTCACCATGGATTTGTGATATCACAGGCAAGCTGGAGGTTGCAAAGCACTGTGTTTTCACAAAAGCAAGATGGACAAGTTCAATAGATTACATGTTTGGAAGTATTATTACTTATTATTGAAGTAGTTGTGGTGACCTCCTCAATGCTCTGATTCTTCTGCTCCCTTTCGAAGACCTTTGTTTTTCTCAGCGTTGCTACAACAGGGACTATGGTAAGAAAAGAAAGAGACACTTTTCTTTTAATATGGTCTCCAGGTAATACACTAACACAGTAACAGAACTTAGGTCATCATAACAATACCTCAGCTAGCTTAACTAGAAAGCAGAAGACTAGCAAGTAAAACAAAATTGCACTAAAAAATTGCACAAAACTATCCAAATAGTTTAAGCTAGCATTTAGTGAAAACATGTAATTCTTACAGTTTTTGTAGCAGGATACAGAAGCTAATGACACCACAGAATATATTTTTTTCTCCTAAAATATGTTTATGTTTGAAACAAACATAAAATATGTTTCAAATAATAACACTCATATTTATACCTTTGGCTGCTGTTTTGATAACTGCTAGACACACTTCACAGTCTTTGTGCTAAGCCACTGACACTTCATAAACATCAGCTATTCTTGGAGAGTATGAGGGAGATGGGGGATGGGGTATGGAATAGTTATCACACATATTTCTTTAAGACTGTGTTCAAGAGTTTTTACAGATGCATCATTCTTTATTCAGATTTAAGCCTCCAGAAAGTTTTCTGTATACCTCTGCGTAAGAAATAGAACAACGTGCTAAACTATCGCTACCAAAATCGATCGTGTCGTTATGGGCATTGTAACCAAAATCGCGGTCACTGTAGGTTGGTTTGAATGCTGCCTTGCATCTCTCTCCTACAATATTTGACACTGATTACGAAGCAAATCTTTATGCTTACAGTTTTTATTGCTGGGTATACTTTGACTAAAACTCCACACAAAATTAATGAACCGAAACAATTTGTAGTATGTAGCAAGAACTTTAGTTATGGATAATCAGATTCTTGTGGTTTAGTAGTTCGGTAATATTCATTTGAGTTGAATTCTTGTAGGATGAACAAATGTCTATTTGGACATGGTATCTTCAGTCTGATTTACAGAACATTAGAGAAATTCTCTGATTGTTTTCAAGAAATCAGGAAATATACCTCAAATACTGGACATACTGATGTTCCACCAAAAAACATTCAACATCCTTTGGATTAGGTGGTACAGGGGAGTTCATGTAAACTTGTTTCCTAGAAGAAAATGTGGTCAAAACCTCAGTGATATAGATGAAGCCTAAAGGAGTAACACCTGATGTATTTGTATAATAAAAGGGGTCAAGAACTTGGAAATTAGGAACATGAAAGCATTATAAGTATAATTTTGAGGTGTATACTGAATTTAGAAAAAAAATTACATGGCTAAAATGAAGTAAAAATATAAATAAAGTAAAAATAAAATAGAGACTGTGCAATTAAAGACTATAACTATATCAATTATTTGTTTTTCAGTATTATGAAAATGTGATGCTCTCCTTATTTGTGAGTTTATTACATTTTTAATAATTTAATTATTATTACCAGAAACCATTAAAGTCAATAGTGGTTTTTACAGCCACAGTCCACAAAATCAGAAGAGTTAATCATCCTCTGTAAGGAAAGAATATGTGATTAGATGCTTCATTTTAAGTGTATGTCAAATTCTAAAAAGCAAACAACTTCGGTTGTTCATCTTAGTTGGGATGAAGTATGATATTTAAAATGCCCACATCTCTCAGGAGAGCACTTTTCAAAAAATTCTGATATGCATTGTGCAGTGTAGTCCATAGATCTCCATAAGATGCTTTTATGTATGCTGTTCACTTCTGAGTCATGTAAACTTGCAAGGGAAGGAGGAAAGCAATGTAGAGTGAATGTTTAATGTTCTACAGATCGTTCCACTTGTTAATTTTTTCAGTAACACAGATTAAACTTCTACACTTGTACATTTCCTCTTCAGAACACTGCATGTGCCAGATATGATGTAGCACACCAAAGAGTTTCTCCTGTTTCATGTTTGATGAAAAAGGCACAAAAGATAATGGAAACAAAAAGCACAGCTGTTAATGCCAGCATGAAATTTTGAGCTGTATGGGGGACGAAAAAATAGACTGTGATAAGGTGTGCCAAAATACAACCAAAAATTCACATTGAGAGTTTTCTAATTATTTTATGTTTATCTAATCAAAACATACACTGCTGGAAGAACTCAAGTAGAACAGAGATGATTATTCCTCAAGTCTTGATGCTTAAAATTAGGTATCTAAATCTTCAGTTAGACTCTAAAAGAGTATATCAAAATAATTGTCTTGTTGCTTTAGAGTTCATTCAAAGAAACAACATAAGAATAGTCTCAATCATATGCTAAATAAAAAAAAAAAAAAAGATTGCCCTACAT
>VYXC01009751.1:170465-181717 GCA_013397175.1 Platysteira castanea
AAAAAAAAAGACTATTCATAAAAGGAGAAATATTTGGTTGATTAATTATCTGTAGCCATAGTTGAATTCCAAGACAGACAACAGTTCCAAAAGCTGCAAGATGGAATCAGTTGGAAGAGTCAGTTAAAGCTTGGATAAATCCAAATTTTACTTAATTCCTTCAAAGAAAACACATGGAAAGTATCAATATAAACTGAAGAGTGTCTTGTGATAGTTTTGCTAATACCACACAAAAATTTGTCTGTCCAAAACAGGCTTTATGAACTGACCTGTGTACAGTAAACTGCGGACTGGTCATTAGGATGTTAAGACCTGTTGGATATATATATAGAATATAAAGTATATAGAATATAAAGTATAAAGAATAAGGGCAAGTTGTATAGTGACCTTATTTTGGGTTTAATTACAATCAATTATATGTTTCAGATGGGTAATGAATGAGGGATTTGAAGAAAGAGCTGAAAGGTAGGATAGAATTTTAAGCAGGTTTGCCGTACATTGAGGTGAGATTTACTGAACAGTCATTATTTATTGATTTGAAATGACACTTCTGCATCCTAACGTGAAAGATTAGTCTGATGAAACTGTACTTGGTAAATATTCCACAGAATTGGATAGAAATAAAATCCACACATCAAAATAAATCTAAATAATCCATATTATTTTCCTACTTTGTTAATATGACAATGCACTTTTTCATCCTTTCCCAGCTATGATTTAATTTTGCAGCCATTGCTCTGTTTCATATGTAGTCACACACTGTTTCATACATAGTCAAATAGATCCACTGGACCAGCTGCAGTCTCAGTTGAATAGATCCACAGGCAGAAAATCAAAGCATTTCCTATAATAGTGCTCTTAATGTTTGAAAATAGATATGTTGTACCAGTTTCATTTTTCTGAACTGTTTGTTTAACTCTCTCTCTTCTTACAGTGTTGTTGGAGTGCTTTAGCATATTCACAGCATGATGATCTTGGCTTTGTTTCTGCATATTTAGTTTTAGAGTGAGGCTACTCCACTGAACCTAACTGTACCAAAAATTAGAAAAGAGTGAGAGCATAATCTCCACAGGTATAAACTATATTTTATTTTAAAACTGTATTTCAAAGAATATTTGCACTAAAGCTGCACTGCTAGTAGGTTGTATATTATCTTAGTCTGCTTTGCTACTCTAGCCCTGTCTTGGCAGGGGGGTTGGACTAGATGATCTCCAGAAGTCCCTTCCACTCTAAAAATGTTGAGATTCTGTGACACTTATACTTGATTTAGCGTTAAACTACTTACTGAGTTATTTCTGTCTTGCATGATGGGGTTAGCTTCACTCTTACTAGCTACTACTACTTAAAACTTCACTCTTACTTAGTTCTGTTTTGCATCCACAGACACTTAGACTAAAATATGGTCCTATGTGAACAGCAGTTTTAAATAAGAGAATGGAATTTTACAATGCTTTTATGGCTGGTCTAAGCAATTTTCCTAATAGGCCTTTGTACTGCTTGGCACCTATAAAAGGTTTGAGTGCAACATGATTTTATTTTAAAGAGCTTTGGGTAATTATTTGCTATCCAGTCGTATTGTTGCTAATTCCACCATAAGCTTCATTAGTAAAGCCTACACATAGTGCAGATGCATTGTCCTTTTCATTCCTTTTTATCACCTGCATTTTGGGAGTACTATCTAAAAACTGCGCAAATGTACTGCATGGATATCTCACTAATTTTGCCACTTCTGTATTTGCCAAGTCACTGGTTCTGAAATACATTCATTATTCAAATTTATCTGGGAATCTATTAGGTGAATATATTTTCATCTGTAGACAATTTTTAATAGATGATTATCAAGATTACCAATTTACATTGGGTTTATTCTTTTCTGTAATAGATATAGACATTCTAACATGACTTGCAAATTGTTATTTTCAAGCAGATATTGAACTAAGCTTTCTTAGTTCTGCAATTCAGAGTGACAGTTTTTGTTTACAGTTTCCTATTTTTTCGAGGAAACAATTAATGATTCATCTCTCTGACATTCTTCTTTGAGTCTTTAATTTTGAACAAAATCTTAATGAGTGCTTTCCATTAAAAAAACCAGCAGGTGAAACATGAGGTGGTCTCATTATATTTCTTTCCCCTTTCCTCAGTATCCTGTGTACTGAGTTTTCTTACCCATTCTCCACCTCTAGCCATTTCACTTATTCCAGGAATTTAATTCTGTTCTCTCTTCCTCCATCTCATCTGCTTTTTTTTCTATTCCTCAACTCTTTCTTTTGTCTCTCTTGTCAGTCATTTCTTGTTATCTCTACTTCCTGTACTCAGCTTTCCAGAGAATCTTTTTGTCTGTGATCTTGCCTTGCTATTTAACCTCTTTGGTTGTTCCAGTGATGTTTCTCTCAGGAAATACCTGTTCCTGAAAATACAACTGTCTGTCCTTCAAACCCTTGTCTTCTTCCTCTGTTTTAAAGTTGCCAATTACATACTGGTTGTAAATCACTTTATCTAATCCACACCTCTCTGTCTAGACCACAACTTTAGTTTCTTCTCTGTCACCCCTCAAAACTGTGAAAGACACCAATATTATGGCGAGTACAATGCCTCCCATATGAAACATGTTACTAGTTTCAGAAGACTGACTTTGTCATGCATGATTGCAGGTGGAGTAAGGAGAGGCTTTCTGGGTTTATTCACAAGGTTGCTGCCTTGAAACTTGACTTCTGCCTCTTTGGTGCTCAGTAAGTCACTAAGAACAAACACCTCATAGATGATTAGCAATCACATGTGCCTGCAGAAAATAGCTTTTGCAAGTAGACATTGTCTCCCCCATATCTATTCACTGAATGAAGAGCTGCTGGAGAAAACCACTGGTGGTGGACAGAAATTGTTCTAGAATATACACATAAGTGCAAATTGAGTATGCATATTGCACCCGCAATTCAAACCTGATGATTTATTTAGCAACTTAGCAGCCTTTTATTAAAGCTTTCTAATGTACATTTACATGACTGCCATTTGATATCTTAGATATCTATACTTGCGAGTAGCACCTAATATACTTTTATAATGTATGCTATGAACTGTGTAAATCTCTGAATTCTGAAACTTCAGAATGACGTTGGCTTCCTGACTGAAAACAAGTAACTGATTTAGCAGAGAAGAAAATGTAAAAGTGTGGTAGGTATTCTGATTCTGCTTCAAAACGTTGACAGTGTAACTTTACTGTCTGTATCTCTGGAGGTTTTTAGTGAAATAACACCATGTGTGTATATTATGTAGCACATGCTAAGCAAACGAGCACAGCAGGCATTTTTACAGTGACTATAAGTATTTTTCCTGAGTCAACAGCGTTGTATTACATCAGGCAAGCAGTACCATTTCTGCTAAAAGGCCGTGCTACTGTGATTTTTCTAAAGTCTCTTTAAAGTTCAGTTGTGTGTCTTTTTCGATTGTACTGAAATATTGGATCATCACTATTGCTGACTTGTAATTACTGCTTTTAAATTGACATGTTGATTGATAAGGCAGGATTATCATGTGATTAAGAATGAATAAGAAATAGGAAACTTCTGTTCCCAGCAGTGCCCCAGATTTCCTTTGTAACTGCTTAAACAGCTTAGCCTCTCAGTATTTTTCCCGTTTAAGGAAAAAGAGGGCATCAGTGTTTTCTTTTCTTGTGGAAGTATACAGAAGTAATGTGATCTGTATTTCTGAATAGTAGTAAAGTAATCAGATGTGTTAAGGATAAACACAAAAATATCTTTTATTATGAATTTCAACAACTTCTTTGTAACTGCTTTTAAAACCAAAATAAGATCTTATTTTTCCTATTTTTTCCTTCCAAATTTTATTATATTAATGTGTGACTGGGTAATCCTTTTCAAGTTTCTATAAATACACAAAAATTATGAACAAGAACCTACTTGGCCTATTTCTAACTTCAATAGAAATTACATGAAGGGTAGGATAAACTACAAGAAAGGAGGTCTTTTAACTGAATATTTAACAAGCTGTAATGCACGGTCGTTTTTTTTTTTTTTTTGCCTTCTTGAGTAAAGCACTTGGAGAAGATCTGATTTTTTTGGCAAATCAAATCTCAACTTTTCAAATGGTACTGTAGTGGTGAAAATAGATTTTTCTACATATAATTGGATAGCATGTCATATGTAATTAAAGGTCTGTCACTTTAAATTAGTTAAGTTTTGAAGTAGAGCTGGCTGATTCCTGAATTGGGTTCACTGAGAGGTATAAAAACTGAAGAGTTTCAAGTAATCATTTTGCATCCCTCATATTATTTAAGAAATGTGTGCTTATTAATATTTAACACTATATTACTGGCAGGAGTAAGTTGGTTTCCTGTGAATGTCCGAGTTTATAGAGTGACCTATGAAAAAGAAGGGAAAATGAAATAAAATGAGTAAAATGTGTGCAGAATACAAGACTACAGCTTTTAATTTTGTCCCAGGAACTACTTTATAAGTAAGAAGTATGAATATATTCTTTTTCTGCATGAGGATTTACCAACATGAAGCTGTCATCCTACTCCTTTTACATCACATCATTCCTCTGTGCAGAGGCAGTGGCAAAATGGTTAGAAATTAGTTGCCAGGGGATGAAACTCCCATTTTTCTTGAACTGCTTAGCTCTTTTTTTTGTTCTTATTCAGACAGTTAGAATGTTGTCTGGAAAGACAAAGAAGGATTCTGGCTGCGTAGAACTGTGAACTAGCTGATATGTAGAATAATGACATTGTCTCCCTGCTGGAAAGTTCACTGCATTCTTTACCATATGTAGTTGTTGTAATACTGGTAGGAAGCTTTGATGAAATTTATCTCCTAAAGAAGTGAGAAATTCTGCTGTATCAAAGTCACAAAGACAATAAGCCAGAATACTTGTCCCATTTAACATTCCTTGTGCTCTTCTGGGACAAACTGATCGCTCTCAAGGAGAGACAGGGTAAGATGTGTCTACATATCTTATTATATTCTCCTCTTGTTCTCTAGAACTGTAGGAAATGTCTCTTACCCTGTACAGATATCAGAGTTCAGAGACCTACTTGCTTCAAAGTCAGTAAGTGCATTCTTTGAAGAACTGGTTCCTTTATAGTCGTAGTACAGCTTGGGATGGGATCAGATACATGATGAGATACATGACTAGGAGTGCATTGGGCTACACAACAGTGTATATTAATTCAGACTTTTGTTCCAGACATGCCATCATTATTTTTATTGGCTTATTCCCTTGGAAAACCCATTCGAAAACAAGTGATTGTGCTTTATCTCTGTCACAGAGATTTAGGGCAAATGCAGGAACTCTCAGATGGTATGAGGAACTATTCTCTAGTGCTGTAATGATCAGACAATTCATGGATGCTTACAGAGTGCACAGGGCATTTGAATTTGAGCACTGGCACAGAAGTCTGTATGTCTTTTCAAAATTTTTTGTGAAATGTAGTTCCTATAGTAATGCATAAAATGAACACAATGATGATGGCCTATCCCCTGCTCAAGGGGATTTTTATTGGTTTGGAATAGGTTACCTAAACTGCAGTGATAGTGGATATTAACAACTTGCCAGTGTGCCTCAGCAGCAGCTTAGGTGTGTTACTGTTCTGGGTTTGGTGCTGGTGTTTTTTAACAGGCTATCCGACAGTTCTCCCTAGAGTTTGTAAGTGACTGTTACAGGTCACTGACTCTTGGAAAACACAAAAAAAAATGTTGAAGGAAGAGAGGCCCTTACAGAACTTCTGCTTGAAAATAAATCCAGCTTTATGAGACTGATATGAGGTGCTTCCTACTTCATTGGTAACGTTTCAAAAACTATCTTTTCTGTAAAATAAGTAAAACAACTGTTTTCTGTCACAGGCTAGCTAAACTCCTAGCTACACACCATATGTCTCCAGAAATCCCCTGTGTGGGACTTTGAGGAAATGAGCTATAAAATAGAGAATATTCTGTGTTAGTGGACAGAAATAAATCAAACATCAAATGAAAATGAGATGGTAAATAACTAGAGATGTCAGGATTACTACCACAGAACTTCACCGGTAAAAAATCAAAAATCATAGTATCTAAATAGTTTGAAAAAACTACCTTAAAGAGTAAACAATCCTAATCCAAAGACTTTGATATCCTTGTCAATACATAATTCCTATGAATTAAATTTCTCATTATAGTTTTAGTAAAATTTTTAATGCAAAATATTTTTTCTATATAAACACAGCATGATATATTTAACTTAATACACATTTAAATAGTCAGGAGCTGCCAAATTCTGTAATGTAGAGTATTAGCTCTTTCCCTTCCCTCAGTGAGTACTTTCGTCTGTGAAGTTTTCTCATTTGGTTATTTGCTTTAAGTGCTACAGTCAATAGAATGAGGACTGCTCAGAGAAGAAAAAAAAAATGGTGGAATTAATGTTCTTGTTTAAATCTTGTACAAAGATCTTACCCTTTTTACAGGCTCTTTCTTTGGCATGCAATGCTAAGATTACCCAGTAGGTGCCCTAAGAGATCTCTTTTAAATGTTACAACTAGGCACTGAAATTGAGTATCTGCAGCTTTCTCTATGTGAGATTTTTTTTTAATAGAATGTGTACTATCTACTATTGAGTGATATTATGCTTTCAGAATTCAACGATAATGAATAATGAAATTATTTGATCCCAAATGAAGTTGAAAAAAATCTAGATAATACGAAATTAAATATTTATCCTCATTGCCTAATTCTTTTCCAGTAGTAATTTTTAATGTGGATATTAATTCTGTAGTGTACTATCTCCTTACTGTTTAATCAGTTGTTACTTTATTTTCACAAGATGAGAAGGGGGACAACATCATCTTGTCAGAATCACTATCACTGCAAAGCTGTTACACACTGAAATGAATTTATAGCATTTATTTTATTAGAAGTAATGAAAAAAATCTACAGCTTTAACCTCAGAGCTTAGGCTTCTCCCCCACACGCTCTGAGTTTACATCTGTCATTTTTTGGTATGCATTTGAATTATTTTGACGAATTTCAAAGGTAGGTTTCTTGTGCAGGAACAATAATGCATATTTGTTTTATTTGGGTCCCTTTGTGCGAACTGGTTTTGAGGAGATATGGGGAAAACCTTAATGTGCCTTTATGATCTTTGTTGTCATTTGGGAGATCTCCTGTGACAGATGGTTGGCACAACCTTTCTCCAAGCCATGAATAAGCTAATTTTCTTCAATGCCGTTTGCCAGTGTCTGTCATTCTGGTGCTCACGATGCCCTGCTGTTATAAAAGCACCGGTCCAGGCCTCAACACATTTCTTGGGCTTTTTGTTCAGGACAGAGTTTATAGTGGATGCACTATCATCTTTCATTAAAACATTGAACAGACATTGAGTGAATTAGACCAGTGGAAAATGAGGGAAAGATGTATGTGTCCAAACTTCATGCTGTGTGTGTGCAAGAGAGAGAGAGAGAGATTTGGAGGATTATTCATGCTATCTCATATCAGAGCATCCTGAGAGTTCCTTTGCTGTCATTGACTTCAAGCTAATCAATGATCTTCACTAGTAACAGCTGCACTGAAGGGGCAGCTGTTGTCTTCAAATAAAAGAGGAATAATTTGTTAAGAAGAAGTGGAAATTAAATCCTACAAAGGGCAGTACTTTGGACTGTTTATTTTGAAATAAGATTTCAGTTTTGCTAGAATTTATCATGCCTAAAACTATGTTTGATATTAAGCTACAAATATAATTTTGTTTAAAATGTTCTATATTCTTCATTCAAAGACAAAAATAATTATTTTTTTGTTTTTTAGTCTTGTTTGCTACATTGTAATTGTTGGGCTAGTTTGAGACAACAAATTAATTAACATTTAGTTGTATCAGATATTAATATCCTGAATTTTTTGGTAACTATTAATGGGAATGCTTTTCAATTCAAATGTTTTAAGACAGATCACAGAAAAATAATTTTTTTTTTTATTGATTTTGCAGGTGTTGAGGGGTACCAAGCCACACAGAAGTCACTGGAATAATCCAAAGAGTAAGTAACAAATGTCCTATTTTCTTAAATGTCCTATTTTTGTCCCTTACTGATTATTAACACAAAATCCCAAGCACAAATTAAAAAAAAAAAATCAATTAATTGTATTAGAAGTAGTAGTGGTCAAAAAGCCAAGAGAAGAAAAATAGTCACTTCTGAAAAACTACGCTTACCCTCTAATTCTGCATTCATTTTGCATGCAATGCTGTTTACAAGGAATACAACCCCTTCTCCATCATTTTTTTGCAGTAGAAAAGGAGATACAAATTAGTCAAAGAAAGTGACTGTTGTTCTAACTTCAGTGAGTTATGGCTAGGTTGTAAAGTGTAAGAGCGAATGTTCTAGACTGTCCTGATTTTTGACTGCTAACTGGAGTTAAACCATGGCATGGACACATAAAAACAACTTTAATCATCTATTATTTGCATTAACTTCCCTTTAACGTACAGAGACTTTGGTCTTCTCTTTGTCTCGCATAAAATTTCCTGCTGTATTGGATATTATATTAAGCAGCATCTCATAAATACAAGATAGAGAATCTTTATTATTTATATCTATAGTCTAAGCAAACATAAACCAGCTTTGAAGTTCCTGTGTGTTTCTCATCTTTACAAGACAATGCCATTACTGCACGCGTTCTCCTCTGCCCAATGGCAAATGCTTCAAATATAGTAATTGGGGTAGAAAAAAATAAAAACCAAGCATAACTGATTGTCAAGCACATGGGGCTCAGGTGTACACCAAACTGAAAATTGTCTGGCACACTATGTGGGAACTGCCAGATATGATCATAAAGTATCCAAATTAAGGTTATGGAAACCAGAAACACAGTACTAAGCAGCAACAGTCTCTCTGGACTAGTAATTAATTGTTAGGCACAGAATAAGTTCTTCATTACAATAATATATATTGGTCTGCATTACATCCAATACAGTAATATCCCAGTTACTTTGTGGGTGAAAATGTTTGAACTGCAGAAAGTGATGATATAATGTGTGGGTCATAAAATACTAACAGTAAAAAGAAATTAATTCACATCTTTTTGTGTGTGTGTGTGTAAAAATAGAGCCAACAGTGTAAAAAATGGACCTCACAAATAATGTCCATTAAGCAGAAGACAGAAAGATGTCAAGATGTGAATAAACAAAATTTATTTTCTAACTATGGTCTATAGCTAATACAGATCTAAATTAGAGGAAAAAATAGGAAAAATGTATGTGCTATAAATAGGTTAAAGTAATTTTAATTAAATATGAGCTTTTAAATTGAATATCTCAATGAGTTTACAAAGAATAAAGATATGCATGATCAGATAAACACACTCAAAAATGCAAGAATGCCAAGATACCTTAATGTATTACATGGTTGTATCATTATTTACACTGAAATTAAGGAGTGCAAGTCCTCAGAATGTACAGAGATTTTCAGAAGTTTTGAGGGTCTTCCATATGCTTTTTTGAGGATTCACTGTCTACTAATTTGCAAAGCCAAGCAGTAAGTTATGATATGTCAGACCTTGCCTAATTTGACCGATTTCCCGACTACTTCAATAATTGGGTTATAAAAAACATCTACGTAATTGTTGATTGTTCATTTAATGTACTTTCAAAATGGCAAAGGAGAATGGATGAACAAGGTCCCTATGCACCCTCGCAACATTTCAATTTCCCCTCAGTTTTGAACATGTCAGTTTGGGGTTTACCTCTGTTTCAGGAGAGTTTCTGGTGCAGCTGTACTAGAAGACTGAGTGTCAATTTTGTATTGCAAAAATTGTCCTTAAGTAGTGCAATTATATTGTTTGTACTTAGCAAAAGAACTGAGAGGGCTTAAGAGAAAAATGAGGGGAGAAGTAAAATAACACGGTTTCAGAAATGCAACCCACAAGCTGCCTTCATAACTGGCAATTAGAAAGGGTTGGGTCAATGAAAGTCTAGTTTATTTGGCTTTATATTCCACACTCTGTGTGTCAAAGTTAATCATGTTTCTTCTTGCAGTGCCATGACCTAATTATCAGTCCAGTAAGAACTCCCTCACAAAACAGTAATGAGCTAATGCAATCCACCCTATCCTGTTTTATTATTTCCTATGTTACCTAGTTCAGTTTTTAGGTATGGTATTTGCCTAGTTTTGTTTCTCACTATGTGTTCATTCCACATGTAGACACGAGTGTCATTAACCTAGAAAGCTGATGTACGTCAGAGCAGCTGACCTCCGTCTGGCTTTACCCTAGCCATGGGTCATTTAAAGACAGTTTAATACTTTAATCTGTAACGTATTTTCCCAAAAGGCACGAAACAGGTAACCTATAGTGGCATGAGGAGTAGATACTTAATTTTCAGAATGATTTCACATTGAAGATGAAGAAGCTGCTCTTTAAATGTGGTGGAATGGATAGTAAATTAATTCAAAACTAATAAATCAGATAACTAAACCTGTTATCTCACAATAAAGCAGATTCAAGTGAGACTTCAAAATACTGTTCCTCTGCTTCACTTCACATAAATATATTTGCAAGGTTTTAGGCAATTAGCTTCCAGTTGGATTTTTTGTTTTGATTGTTCCTGTTCATGCAAAGGTACCTGTTCTCCTGCTTATAAATGGAGCATGTAATTAATGGTCTTATCTCAAGGTGATTTTCCCCCCCCTCTTTTGTTTTGTATAACTAAATAAGATTCCCAGTCACACGTCCATGTTTCTGGCAAGGGTTACCAGGGACCTCTACCTTGGCACTCAAGCGCCTGAATCTGGTGTGGACGCTAGGGATTACCGATACAGGTGTGAAAAGCCTCCAGCATACCTGAGCTTTCAGATAGCCCGTTGATATATTAAAGCTTATGAACATTGTGTTAACCCCTCTGCTTGAAACACGCCGGCACAACACCCCTCTGTGCTTCAGGGGGGAGTTACGCGCTGTTTCACAGCAGTTGCTCTTCCCTCTGCCGGCGCCCGCGCTGCCATCTGCCCGGGCGCTGGGTGCCGCCGCCCGGGGCCAGGGCTCTGTGCGCACCGCGGGGGAAAGGGAGCGGGGCCTCGGCCCTGCGGAGAGGAAGCCGAAGGAGGGATTCGGTGACCTCTGCCGGGGTAGCAGCCCCCTGCGTGGGCGGGGAACCCCTCGCCGAGGAGGGCTGGGGCAACACGAGACGCTCTATCCCCCCCTGCCCCGCAGCAAACCGCAACAAACGAGGAGAAGGAGGCGGTAGTTGAGCGCAAGTTTGGGAGCCCGCCCGGCGCTGGGGGCGGC
>VYXC01009752.1:0-61161 GCA_013397175.1 Platysteira castanea
TTAATAATTAATTTAATTTAAAGCAAATTTAATAAACAAAGAAAAGATCAAGGAGAGAGGAGATGTAAAAAACTAAAAAAAATTTTTAAAATCCATATGTCAAAGTTTTCAAAAATGTAGATTTATGCTACCTTGAAAGCAAAACATTTAAATTTATAATTACACAAAAGAGAATTAGAAAGTAAATGAACCACCAAGATGGCTCCAACTGTTTGCCAGTGTTTCCTGCTTTATTCCAATTAGCCATAACTTTGTAATTTGACTTTTTTCTTTGCACCACTCATTCCGAGCCAATGTCAGCGTTGAGTCCATAAGCATTTTGAGAATTAATTAAAATGTCATGAAATAGTTCTTTCATTAGCATATATATGGTCATAAAAATAATTATAATTACTTCTTAGAGGTGGAGGAGAGTTAAGTTTGATTGATGGAATTAATGAAAACGGGGACAGCTCCACCATACTAAATAGCAGACACTTGGAGTATTAACTATCTACTATGTGAAGTTCGAATAATTAGAGCAAGAGCTAAAAAGATTAGTATTCAAAAAGAATAATGTACCTTAGAGCCTAAAATACCCATTGCAAATTATGAATGTATTTTCAACTGTTTATAAGATTCTCAGAAGAAAAATATCATTTTGATTAACTTCCAAAGGCTCCCAGATTAATAGGTATTTGCAGTCTAACAGAGAGCACAATCAATCCCTCTAATCTTGTTATCAGATGCTGAACAGTTGGGTGACCTGATTCAAGTGCTGTGATTTTAAGGAAGCAATAATGGATAATAGTTTCCAAATGCCTGCTAAGAATTTGCAAGCTGTATAATACACCCAAAGATATGCAAATAAATGGCATTAAAAGAACCATTATAATTAGCAGCTGAATGCACCCAAACTGCTGGTGCAGCCATGAGCAACCTGATCTTATTTCAGTTGTGCTGCTTTTAATTTAGTCTCCCTTAAAGACCTGCAGCACTGGGGTGATGCTCTGGGAAGCTCAGGTGAGCATCCCGAGCACCCAAAACCAGAACTAAGTGGCACTGAGCTCACTCTGCAGGGTCCAGGCCATGAGCAGTCCCCCCGGGGAGGTGGAAGTGGCCAAAGAACAATTTTTCATGCAGCAGCAATTCTATTTTTAACACATTTAATTCTTTTGTCACTTACTCTCTCCCATTACTGTAAGTTATTTCCAGATGGCAGGTGGCTGATTTTTATTATTTTTTTTTTAAGAGCAACTGCCAAGTTTGAGAAGAATTATTTTGCAGAAGCATGAACTGCATTTAAAGGTCTTTTCTTTTTTTATAAGACATTTCTAATCTCACATTTACCCCCCTCCTCTAATCACACAAACAGTTTAGGCTAAAAAAAGCACTCCCTGGTAGGAAGGAGAGGGAGGGAGTGGGTACCCACAGCTGTGCCTGCTGCTGCCAGGGAGTTTGTTTTCCACTCTTGTATTGACAGAGAGGCTCCCACAACTGCGGTGCCAGATTCTCACAAATGCCGTGTTTTGCAAACTGCCAAATTAACGAGGGAAGATCCCGGGTTTCAAGCATCATGTTTTAAATATTTCCCTTTATTTTTCTACTGAGGGACCATATGGTGGAAGGCAACACATTTCAAAGGGTCTGGCTGATGCCAGGGAAGGATCGCTCTGTTAACAGGGGGATGTGCTGCTTGGGATTATTGGTCAACGGGGAGACACTTCCACTAAACTGTGGAAATTCCTGGAGTGTCTCAAGGCAAAAATTGCATTCCTTTGAGCCATGGCCCTCGCGCTGGCACTTGGAGGGATGAAATTTTATTTTCCTGCTCTCAGACTGAGTTTACAACTCTTTGTAGATAAATTGCACTTTTACCTCAGCAGGACTGAGCTATCCTCAGTGAATAAAGGAATAAGATGGACCTGGAATGGAGCGTTGCTGTTTCCACATCAAACAGCAGCAGGAGGACAATGACAGAGCCCCAAGCTCTGTCCTAGGGTTTGTTCTGGCTTGAACATTCCCAGATTCCACGAGGAATCTGTGGTGTAGGGAGTGCTCGGTCGTTCAAGGGACTGTTCACAGCTGAGTTGCAAAGGATGACTGGAGAATTCTTGTCCTGTTTTTGCCAAAGCCTTCTATTGTAACTTGGACTCAGATGATTTTCTCACAGAGTTTATGTAAATAATAACTAATGTTTACTTAACTGTCTTCTTTTGCTTACATTTTTGTAATATCAGAGACAGTTTAACGAGCATCCTTTTTCTCCAGTGGGATTGAAGAGGAAGTGACATGTCCTCCAATCCCTTGTGGAATTGAGAAACCTATAAAGTACGAGAAATGTGAATAAAGCTGCTTTTCCTCTTTCTGCTCAACATAGCAGGTGTCAGAACCTCTTTTCTTGTGTCCTCTCACAACAAATTCTTCCTGGTGCCAAGGACATCTCTGCAGCACTTTGCTGTCCCTAAGCTGGATCTTCACCCCTGTCTGCTGCCTTCCAAGAGGGCAGGACTGTCCTTCAGGCTGGATCTGATCCAGGCATGGGCTGGAGCTCCTTTCCCTGCAGGATACAGGGGGACTCCCACAATTTATATCAATTTATTTCTCTTTCTGCATTCCGTGGCCGGTGCCTTAAACCCAGGAGTTCCTTCCCCTCACACAATTGTGCTCCCGGTGCGAGTTGAGAACGGGGCTTTCATCAATTATTCACTGCTCTGAAGATGTGAGAACTTATCTCGGGGCAGATTTGTGTTTCTCCTCACTCCTCTGGAGCAGGAGTTGGGAAACTTGTGCACCTCAGCCGAGAGCAGATGGGAGCTCCACTCCTTTTTCAGGGAAGGAAAAACCCACCTCCAGCCATCCCTCTTTGCATATGGGAATGAGGGCCTCCAGACCAACAGCATCCCAGGCTCATAAATAGGGATGTTGAAAGAGACTGACATTTTTCAAGCAGAACTCTCAGAATTATTTCGCATTAACTTTACCTTTCTTTATTCTTATTCATATTTAATCATTCTCCTTGGAGGGTTCCTACCTTGAAAATTAAGGAGAAGAGATGCAGGTGTAGAAATGAACTGATTTTTTTTTTAAATGAACACTTTGCATTTCCATCTCTTTGGTTTTCACTCCCAATCTCAGCTTGGTTGGAGCTGCTCGAACAAAGACATTTAAAAGCTTTTTATATGATGTTGCTTTCGAATTAAAAATTCCTGTATGGAATGAGGTAGATTATTTAAATTGGGAATAGAAAATAATGCATTTATTAGCATGCCATGAATTAGATTTTCCAAAATCTCTCAACCCTCCTACAAAACTTTTTCCTAATATCACCACAGATAAAACCTTTCACTATGTCAGAGGAATAAGGCTAAATTTAAGCTTTTCTGGTAACCCCAAATAATGCTGCGATCCCACTGTTTATCTTTGAAAGTATTTACCATGAAATAAGAAGAGTAAGGCTCAGAAGAGTAGAACTATGTTTCTTAATTTAAAATAAATTTAGGTTTTTTTCCCTATTTCTCTGCTTTTCTCTCCATCCTAGGGAAAACAAACCTGGAAACAACAAAATCCCCGAACTGGTCCTTATAAGTACAACTTATCCTATTGAGATTTCTACAGAAAATCATTAAAATCTAACACTGATGATAAAAAAATTAAAGGTCTAAGGAGATTATGAATAAAAGCTATTTCTGGCTGTGTTTTTAATGAGGTACCAAAAGCATTTTCATTCTTACCCATATTTTTACTCACATTTAATGTAACCCAAGTAATTTTCAAACTAACTCTGTTAAACAGGACAAAACCCTCATATCTCCTGCCAGTTTAGAAATATGCAGGTGCTTGCATCTTTCAGAGCCTTTGTGAATATTGTACAACTTTCAAGTCTAACCTACTTTTCCTTCTTTTTTTTTTTTTCCTAGAAATGTTCTCTAGTCCCTTATGAATGTTGCAAAAGATTCACAAATTCCAAGCGCTGCATAAAGTGGCAAAAATTAACATCTCCAAGAATGTCATTGAGATGGGCAGACGTCTCCCCCCAGCCCCAGTAGGCTCGGCTTTGATGAGACAGGCTTTAAAAGGAATTTTTAAACCCCTCCAAACCTATAGGAAAAACATGATTCCAGTGATGAATTCGCTGCAAACTTACTTCTTCTCCCGTGGATCAGAACATGTTGGAATAGACTGAAAAACACTGCTTTATACCCCATCAGGTTTATTGTGCTCTGCAAGAAGTTTTGGGTTTCCCAAATGGCTGAGGGGAGGAATTCTTTGGAGAAGATAGGGTTTGGGTTTTTAGCTTTCTCCTGTCTCCAGCCAAGTAAAAAAGGCCGTAAATAAAACATTCAGTGCCTCAGTGGGTGGAGATCCAGACTGGGTGTGGAACACGCAGAGTTTAAAGACTGCACTGGGAAAGGGCAGCTGCTTCTGATGTGCTGAGAATGTGCTCTGCTCCATTCACTCCTTCTAACACAGCTGAATTTAAAAAAAAAACTTTGTAAAATGGAAGAGAAATTGTGGCTGCCCCATCCCTGGAAGTGTCCAAGGCCGGGGTGGAGGGACTTGGAGCAGCGTGGGAGAGTGGAAGGTGTCCCTGCCCACAGCAAGGGTGGAACAGGATGAGCTTTAAGGGCCCTTCCAACCCAAACCATTCCGTGATTCCATGAATTTAAAAATACCCGTTATTACCTTTCAGGTCTTGAAGGAGAACACGACAGGATTCTATCCCTGTTACAGAACTGGAATGGGTGAGATGGGAAAGCCCCAGAAGAGGAAACCAGCCCCACTGCATCCTGCAAAGGTTTAACTTGTGCATCTCAGAATTGCACCTGGCCACTCAGAAGAATAAAAGCAATCCTTTGAATGAAAGCAATAAATCTCCCAGCAAAATCCCATCATAAAATCTACTTTGCTTATAAAAACACAAAGAACGTTCCTGTCCAAAGATCCGGTGACAAATGAGGGGGGGAAAAACCACTCATAGCTTCAGAGTGCCTGACATTTAATTACCAGAGGCTGCTGCTCACAGGAGATGTACAGCAAACTGCGTGGCCTTGGCTGCAGAACATGAAACTATTATATTATCAAAGATTTATTCCTTAGAAGTGCATCAGTTCCAGCTAAAAGAAGCCTAAAGTAGCCCGTGGTACAACCCATGTCTGACAGGTGGCTTAATGGTGTTACTACAGAAAATAACAGGCTTTTGGGGCTCTCAGAAATCCAGCATTTCCTGCTCGTGAGCATTCAGAATGTGACAAGTTATTAACTCAAGCCTCTATTCCTTCACTGAATATTCCCCCTCCAAAGACAAGCTTCTCCTTTCAAAGGCAACCAGCACTTAGGGCCAAACGCCACACTGAAATCTCCCAGTCCTCCCTCAGAAATACAAAATGTCCCCATTTACCCAAGGAGAGCCATAAAGTAAAAGTTGAGGAGTGAAATATCAAGCTTTTTCCTTCAAAAAAANAAAAAAAAAAAAAAAGAAAGAAAAAAAAATATGTTCATTTTTCTTTACAGGATAGAAGGTCAAAGAAGGGAAAAAATTGTTTTCCTAGATTAAAATGCAGGAACATGGGAGCTGTGATTTCCTGCTTTAGAGGAAACATTGGGACTTTAATCATGGCACTTTTATAACTTCTATTGAGAATTTAGATCCAAGTAGCAAGTCCTTGAACACCAGAATTTTGCCAAAGACTTGAAAGAGATGGCTGCCTCTTGTTCTGGCTATAATCCCCAATTAGTAAAGCAATTATTTTCCCTCATTTCTATTAAAAAAACCCTGAAATGATAAACTTTTATTTGCATTTTCTACCTTAACAACACTTATTTTACTAACTCACCCAGATACCAGATTGTGCTATAAAATGTTGACACACACAAGATAAAAAAAACCCAAAAAACCCAAACATAAAACTCCAGGTTATGGCACACCAAATCTCTGCTAAAATATAAGCAGACTCTTTTTTCGGGCCACTGCTCCAGGATATATATTTTTACTCAACATCTTTGATTATGCTGCCACCAGCAGCTTTTAAGACATAAAAAGGCAAATGACAGGTGCTGTCAGTGACTCGAACAAAAGCTGTGGAAATTCACTGAGCGTGTAATACAGTGGATTTTAGCAAAGCCAAAAACCCACGGTAGCTTTGACTAACTTGATCTTTCAGAAAGCTGTTTGAGGGAGAGAGGCACAAAATAATGAATTGGATGGAGCGTTACATAACAAAGAACTCCTCGGGGTCTTGTCTGCTGCCTTATCTCATAAATTGTAATGATTTTCATGTTGGATCAAAGAAGAGCATAAAACAAAATTGAGATGAAAACAACTCTTCATTGCCCTCGAGTGTATAGCTTTTGTTTCAAGACACTCGTAAGCAGCACCGTGGAAGGTATTTCTTCCTCTACACAAATCACTGCTCTGTAATCTTCCCTGTGACAGCAGGAGCAGCTCCACTGGAGGAGGCACAAACCTCTCAGAGCAGCTTCATCCGACTTCCCTCTCAACCTGCGGGCAGCCAGGTGCAGCCTTTATTCCCTTTTGGATTTGGTTTTCATTTTGGGGGGGAAGAAAGGACGATGGTCACCCCAGTAAAAACAGTGGAAAAATCCACCCTGGGGGTTTGAAAACCAAGACATGCAGCTGTGAGAGCTTGGGGAAAGAAGGGGCAGGAAGAGATCAGAGCTCATGCAGGCAGCAGGAGAAATGTTTGTTGCCTGTGGGTGCTCACCAGGACATCCTCAGCTTGGGGAGAACACCATGGAACAAGGACTCATGGAAAGGTTTCCCCCCTCTCAGGTTTTAGGGCATTAAAAGAACGTGTTGGAAAGTAGAAGAATAATCGTGGTGCAGCCTGGTTTATAGAGCAGCACCACCCCTGGTTTGCCAGCTCTGGAATGTTCCCATTTATCTCCGGAAACAGCAATTTCTGAAGGCTAATTTATGTCTAGGAGAACAGTTCCATCATTGACAACACCATCAGTTCCTGAGAAACATTTTCAGCAGAGATTAATCCTACCAAAATTCAAATATTGGTAAATTTTGCAGGCCAGAAAGGGCAGTTTTATTTATCAAGTTGCATTAAGTAGGAATGGAGAGAGATCTTATCCCTGTTCTGTGAACTCCAAGCACAGTACAAAACAACACTGAAATTAGATCCAGTTGAAAGGAACTTTTAAAAGCTCAAGTCGAGGATGTTCCTTTTCACTAACACCATAACTGTGTATTTACAACAATGCAACTATTAAATTTTATTTATAATTAAATTTATCTCACCAGGATACAGTGATACGGAGAGGCGATTGTAAGGAATTATCTACTAAAAAGAAATAAATCTGAAATTATTTTTCAAACTCAAAAACAAGTAAATTTTTTCCCCTTCTTCATGCTTTATGAAGTAATTAATTCCCAAAAAAATTCTTAATGGAGAAATATTTTATTATACTTCAGAGATAAAAATCTCATGAAACCTAAAATGAAAATGCTTATTATCAGAAATGGAAAAATAATCATTTGTCAAAGTCAGTTTCATCTTCAGTTCATTAAATATTCACCAGCAGATCGCAAGTCTTTTAAATTTGTTATTTGGACAGATGCAATATTTGCCCTTTCCAAAGCATTGTGCTTATTGATCACCCCAGTGATCCTCACTCTGGGCCTGCCTGGGATGCTCCAGCTGTGGAAAATCCCATTCCATTCCTGTCCTTTCCCTTCCTTGCACAGACAATTCTGATTCTCTAAACCAGAAGTTCTTGGTGTTGTCTCCAGGGCTTTGAAACGCTCGGAGAGGGTTGGAGGACAAGTGGGTTGGGAAATGACAGCAGGCACTGGAGCTTTTTCTTCCTGGCTCACTGAGGCCTCAGAGCCACAGCTCCCACCAGGCTGATGTAAAATTTATTGGCTGCTTACAGAATTTGAATTTCATTTTCTTTTTCCCATGGTCGTACATGTGCATGGGCTGAGATACGAAGAGGTGAAGCAGATATTTTCCACTTGTGCTCATTCCACGGCCAGGGATCTCAGGATCTGCTCCTTTGCTGGGCTGAGTTATGCACTGACAGTATTAACACACGTTTTCTTCAGTTCACATGAGTTTAAAAAATATGTAATGAATTATTTTAAACTTTTCCGAATAGTCACCACATCTCTTGCAATATTCACCTGTCACTGCTCAAAACTTCTACCCATTACTATAAATAATACCAGAAAAATTTCTATTCCAGGAACTTAAAGACAATTTTATCAAGAATTGAATATGTGAGTCAGAGTTCTCAGCTATGGCTCAGTCTGATAAAAACAGATAAAACCACACCCAAGTTACCCTCAAAGTTAAAATCTATAAATGGAATGAAGGAAAAGGAAAGAGTATAGGGTGTGACAGAGAGGGTAAAGAAAATACAGGGTGTTTTCCCTGATATAGGCCCAGAAGTGGATTTAAAATTTCTTTGAGAATTATTAATTAAAAATAGACATCACAACAAGAAGTCTTAAAAGCCAAACTACTTCCATCAGCCCTGATACTCTTTGAGCTTTGATGAATTATTAGACAGCAGCTAAATAATCCATAGAATGAAAAGAGAGAGAAAGAATTCCTTTTGTTAGGGTTATAAATAACTTAGACCAGGGTGAATTCTCAGTAAATACAAAGAAGGAAAGTCATGTTCAGAGTTGAAGGCTGTGGCTTGATTGTACAGAGAAATCTCCAGCAAATTTGTCACCCTATGCACGAGAGATCCTGGAGACCACCTCAAGCACCAGACATGGAATAGTTTGAGGACCATTTTTCCAAAGGTAAGGGCAGAATTGATTGGGAAAGGAAAGACAGAAAATTGGACAGACACCGACTGTCTCCTTTTAAGCAGCACTCCCATTCTTTAACCTTGGTGAAAAATCTGTCTGGGACTGTTTTTGTCTGCTTTCCCTCCTCTCCTCAATTTTTAGACAGTGAAATGTTTCAATATTCTCGGTTACAGCCTGACCTCAGAGGATGCACAGCACAACTCACTCTGTTCTGGAGGACCAAAGACAATTTGGAAGTCAGAGTCACATTCATTCCTATTTCTGGAAAACATTCGTCAAATCTGAAATTGCCTTTTTATCATCACCTCCCCCGAATTCTTTGCCATCACCAAATCAAATCTTCAATAATGTTACCCAAATGTGTTTCCAGTACCACAAAATCAGGCAGTACCATCCACTCCAGTCATTCTGAGCTATCAGGGTGCTATTCATGTGCCCAAGCAGCAGAGAAAATAAGGGTGAGAAATGAGGGGTGAAAGAGAACTTCCAAGAGATATCAATATTAAAATAAAGTGTAAAAATTAATGCACTGAACCAATAAAATTAACAGTTACAAAAAGGGCAAAAAACACATATTAACTTCGCAAAAAACCTTTATGCTTATGAAGTAGTTGCTTTGTCTCCAGCCATTTACAGGTTGCTTTTCCTCCCCTTCCTCCCTCACAGTGGTGATTATTTCTAAGTGCATTTTGGAAAGTGAATGGAGTATTAGGCTTTCAGAGCCCTCTGAAATGAGGATATCTGATCCAATAATCTGGAGATTTAATCTAATCATGAAGGCTTCCTAATTGTACTCTCCTCAGATAGACTCAAATTAATTCTTGCCATTGAAATGTATCCGGGCTGATACACTGATAATAATTTTCTTATCTCAGAGACAAACAGTTAAGGGAAGAGCCTGGAAAATAAAGGGAAATGTTGAAGGTGATTATCATAATGAGAATGTTAATTAGCTCCATTTCAGACACCGATTGTTGGCACATGAATCAGCCAACAACTCTCCAAGTGTTTTCGTAAGATTTTTCTATTTCTAATCTTTTCCTATTTCTAATCTTTTCCCATTTCTTCTATTTCTCTTGCTGTCATTATAGTCATGAGGAACCTTGTTGATAAGGAAAATAAAAGTTGATTTCAGCAGTTGAGGAAAGTGTATAGTTGAGAAAGACCTGCATAATCTGTTTCTCTTCTCCCTCAAATGGTTTCTAAGCATGACCAAGAGTACTTGGCAATTAATGTAGTTGAAGGGAGGTAAAAATGTGAATTATTTCTTCTGTTCAATGGCCAGGGGATGTGGTGCATGCTTGAGCAATGCTTGTGCATGGTCAGCACCTGAAAGCCGGATTTCAACCTCATCTGTGGGCTTTTATATCAAGAAAAAAGCAGAGGAAGAACCTTACCTCCCTTTGTTTTTCCAGGTTTTTCACACGGTCTTTTTCCTGAGCTCTGCCTTCTCCGCACTACCCCAAAACCTCTCCTTTTTTATTTTGGTATAACTAGAAAATCACCACCACACTGGGATGCAGCTGAGGCTGATGCTCTGGAGAGAAAACGTTTTTCCCACTGCTCTCATGTCCGTGGTAAACGAGGACTTTGGGGGAATATTGGCATTACTTCTCCAAACCACTTTGCAGCGTGGATTCAGTTTCTCTAAGCCCCATCTGTGGCACTGCTCTCCCAGATTCCTGCCGCCCATTCTGAGTCTGCTGTAAATTGTTTATATCAGAAGAGGGTAATTTTGTTTTTTCCCCCGGGGTCTGATCTCCCTTTTACATTAATTCCCTGTTTCGGGAGCAGGAGTTTTAATATCAGGTTAGAAACTAAACGAGCTGACATTTACTCCCACTGCCCAGAAAAGTCGTGAAATTCCCAAGTTTAAACTCCCCTCTCCTGGGACATCTCCCAGCACAGCAGGCTTGTGTTCAATTTAAGCTGTTTTCAGGAGACAGGGTAGCCCAGTGCTAATTTGGGTCAGATGTTCCAGCAGATTTCCACGGCATGCATCAAGTGCTGGTCAAACTCTGGTCAGTTACACCCACTTGTAACCCTGCCCACTCAGAGGTCAGCCAAAAAACACAACTGAATTCTTAAAAACTGCTCAGATGGTCAAGCTGGTCGTTATGAAGAGCTTATTTATCAGTTTTTGGTTTCCAACTCCCTGAAAATTAGCGGAAAGTGAATCCGAAGGAGCAGCTTGGCCATGGGCATGGCAAATAAATGGACAGAGAAAGAAAACAGAGGTTTGAAGGGGGGGTTGTAAGAAACATGGAAAGATACAAAACATGGGCTTTGAAGAAATAGGTGGAGCTGTGTTTTCATTCTCCAGGGGCCTTTCAGAGCCATAAGAATAATCCATGTTTTCCCTCGTAGTCCTGTCTCTGAGTATAAAATTTTACCTCCATTAACCTTCTGTTAGAACCCCCCGAGCAGAAGATTCTCCATCCCTCCACCTCTGCTCCTCCAGCACCTCTCCTCAGCAGCATTTTCCTTCCCTCTGGCTTTTCTCCTGCGCAATCAGCTCAATATCTCACGACCAGGATCCCACTTCTCACTTTTAAAGCCTCCTCAGGGCTGGGAACACCTGATCCCACAGCTGATCCCAGAGAGGATGTACCCAGGGCCAGGGCATCAATTCCTCAGCTTTCCTGGCCTCTTGAGGCAAAACTCCTACATTTTCCTTTCCATAATTTTAAATAATAGTAATTCTTGCATTTTTCTGAAAGTTTTTTGAAAATTATGTATAAGTACACATACAATTATTAGTTTATTAATAAAATATATTTACTTAAGGGTTTCATGGTAAGGAATGTGTATAGAGTTAAAACTGATAGTATGGGTTTTTCCTGGGCTTTCCCATCACTTTCTTCCCAACAGCAGCATTTCCATAGGAAAACAACTACACTTAAAATATGATGTGAATCAAAAGTAAAAGTCCCCGATTCTTAATACCATTATTCTCCTATTTATTGAATTTGTGAATTACAGCAGCCCCTGCGAGCTGCATGGCTGGGGAATATACAAACACAGACAAAAGTTAGGAAAGAGGTCTATAAATCCATAGTGACAAGTGTTTTATTCCCATAAATCAGCGTAAGGAACACATGCACCTGCACAGAGAAGTTGGAGATGTTGAAGGGCGTTACAGCTCCACTAATCTGGTAAATAGTGGTACAAAGTGCTCCGTGTCTCTGGGAATGTTTATCTGCTGTGTTTAGGGTGTGCTCCCGCAGGACGTGGCCCGTGCATCCTGACAACCCAAAGCCGTGTAACCATCTGGTGTTATCCAAAGCTAATTATTAATTTGGGTTGTTGTGCTAATGGAGTCGTGGAGGATTTGCTCGGTTCCGTGCTGGCACAGCCCACGATAAAATCTTTATCTTCCCTCAAGAGCAAGTTAAAACACCCGAGCTCTACCATTCTGAAGAACAAGCTTTATAAAAGAAGTTCAAATGATTTTTTGAGGGTTTTTTTTAAAAATTTTTATTTGCATACTTTTTAAAATCACCACACTTGATCTGCATTATTATTTCCTACTCATTCTTGAGCCCTTCCCACTTAAATTTGTTGTGATATTTATTGTGTGTGGCTGCCCACCCTGCTCACAAACCCGCTGGGTGCTGCCTGTGACTGAGGGGCACGGGGGCTTTGGGAGAATTGCTCCTGAGAGCAGCCACGAGCTGTTCCTCTAACGAGCAGCACTCAGGCAGCTTTTCCTCCTGCTCGTCCACAATCCCTCGTGTCAGCTGGAATTACGAGTCCCACCAGCCCCCCTGTTTGAGCAGCCCATTTATAACTGCACAAGAACGTCTCAGGGCTCAGGCCTGGAACAGGAATTCACTGGTTTGTTCTGTCTTTCCTGTTTTGGATTAAGGAAGTGGTATCTCTTCCGTGGATTTGATGTCAGCTGTCAGATGTTTTCAGCAATTTATATGGTCTTCAGACATTACTCGTGGTAATGTTTATCATCATTTATCATAGGCTTTTCCAATTAAGACAATAAAAGCTCTTCCATTTTTATTTTCTATGGAATTCTTTCTTTCCACACTTGATTTTCACGCTGCATTTTTTTCCATATTTGTTCATGGTCCTGTTTTTTATTGTGTCAGGGAACCCATAACTCCTCATGAACGAGGTCCCTTCAGGCTACCTGTTCCCATGGAATTCAGCTGCTCCCTTTATTGCCTTACCCAGTGTAAGGTGCTGTGCCCAACAGAAAAGCATGGGAAGTGTCTGGATTTCTAGATTTAAGTTGCATTTTTCTTAAAAATAAACAGTAAAAAATGTAAATGCTGCTCTGTCTGTCTAATCCTGAGCTCCTGCACCATCTTCAGCTTCCTCTCATCATCCTCTTCCCTCTCTTCCCCCTGTTCATCTGGCCATTATTAAGATTAATATGTAAAGAGATGATTAAATATCTACTAAATCTATTTGAGTATTAATTCACTGCCATCAGAAAAATTTCAGGAATCTCTGTGAGGGAAAAGGTGCCAGGAAATGTAATTCACGTGTTGGGGGGCAGACAAAACCAAGGTTTTCTTTGTGATTTGTTGCCTCTGCAGCACCGTGTGACATCTTTAAGAGGTAAAGCCTGATCTCCATAGCCATTCAAAATAAAGCTGGGCTTAAATCATATTCCTGTGAGCACCTCTTTCTGTTCCAAAGAGGAATCTCCAGGGTAGATGATCCTGCAATGAAGGTCCAGGCCAGGCTGGACAGGGCTTGGAGCAACCTGGTCCAGGGGGAGGTGTCCAGGAACGGGGGGATCCCTGATGTCCCTTCCAACCCAAACCATTCCACCAGTCTGTGCTGATTCTGTCACCATCTCACAGATGATATTTTCTTACTCTCAGTCTTCTCCCACGTGTAACCCTGGTTCTGCTCTCTGCCAGGAGGGCACTGCTCCCCTCAAGCCCTCAAACTGCTGCAGAACCGGTTGGGAACCTCGCACTGTCGCCCTGGTTCTTTTTTTAGCCTTCTGATTTACATTCTTTGGAGTCACAATTCTCACAGACTTTATGTAAATAATAGCCAATGTTTACTTAACTGTTCTTTTTTGTTTTCATTCTTTTACAATGAGAGAAATTTTGATGAACATCTTTTTTGTCCAGTGGAGTTGGAGAGGAAGTGACACCATCCTTCCATTCCCTTGTTGAACTGAGAAATGTATAAATATTGGGACAAATAAAGTCCCTCCCTCTTCTTGCCCATCTCAGCTCAGCGTGTGAGTTCAGTTATTTTCTGTGTCCTCTAGCGACATCTGACATTGGCTATTATTTACATAAAGACTGTGAGAATTGCGACTCCAAAGAATGTAAATCAGAAGGCTAAAAAAAGAACCAGGGCAACATCCCACCACAGGCAGACACAACAACACTGATGTATTTCCAGAATAAAATAATGTTTGAGATCTTAATGGCAGCCAGAGCACTTGAACCCCCAACAATCACCTGCAGATAACAGGAGAGTTGTGCTGTTTTGTTTTAGTGATTTATTAAGCAGCAGAAAATGAGCACTGGACTTCATCCTTTTGTGAAGCAATCTGCAGCTCCTGCTGCCGGAATTCGAACTGAAGGATGGTTCCCTGGTAATTTGTAATGGCTTGGGAGACAGGGCTGCCTGAGCTGGGCAGGGCTGCAGATGAATCAGCAGCAGCAGCAGCTTCCCCAGGTGAAAATAGCTGTGTGTCTTTTAAATTTTTAATGGAGATTAACACTTTGTCAGTGCAGTGCATCACTCAGTGCAGCGTGTGGAGAAACGCTCTGTGCTGGGGAGGGCGGCGTGAGGAGACGAGGCTCTGAGCAGACACAGTGACAAATCCCTGACATAAAGCCTGTCCTTGTTTGAACCACAATTTGCCTCTCCAAAATAAAGGCAGACACGTTCCCACGACGGAGGACAAGGGATGGCTTTCCATTTATTTGTTAGTGGATGTATAAATCCGAAGGAGAAAGTTAATTAGACTCCCTGTGTGCAAGGCAGTGGAGTACACTCTGATTGCTAATTATTTTAATATAGGTAAACAGCTATTGACAGTACCAGTAATTTTCCCCCATCTCCAGTTAAGAGGCTGCCAGGTATCAGTCTAACAGCTCCCAGCCAACCTGAGGCAATTTAAATTACGGGTTTTAATCAATATGTAAATTGTTATTGTAGAACCCATCCGTGATCGTTTGCTGCAGCTGCCCCACCACTCCTCAGACCCAGCAGCTGCTGGCTCAGGTCGGGCTGGGATCGCTGTCCCTGCCCTGGTGGCCCAGCTTTTGGAGTGACACTTCTCTCTCTGCTCATTCTCTACTCAGAGGATCTCTTACTCCACGGAGCTGCTCAGGCCAGCACAGCTGAAAGATGCAAAACGCCTGCCCAAGCTCAGCCCTCCTTGTTGGTGGGTTTGGGGAGGGGGTTTTGGGGAGACCAATGGTCAAAAGTGCCCAACCACATTTATTTGCTGTTGGCTTTGTCACCCAGAGGTTACTCTGCCTCAGAGCTTTGGAAAAGTCTTTCAAAAGCTCATCTCTCCCAGCAGCCAGCTCACCTTGTATTGACCTCTAACTTTTAATTTACTTGTTACCTTTGTAATAATAACAAAAATTAATAACCCCCCCAAATTTATTATCTTGTAATTTCCCATACTACAGCCTTTAAGGCATAACCCAATTTAAAACTGTCCAGTTTCTCAGTGTTTTGTACTAAATGTTTGAGATGTAGCAAACAATGGCTCATCTGTTCTTGCAATTCTGTCAAAAAGCTGGGCAATATCTCCCATTTTAGTGAGCAAGTTTCTCTTGCAGTTTAATTACCATGTTGTACATTTTCCTTTGGTGAAATTAGATCTAACACTGATTTGGTGAATGATAACTGACATTCTTTTCTTTTTTATTTAGTTGTAAATGTTCCTTGGGAGCCATTTCTGATACCCTCTGATATACTCAGAAGTGGAAAACAGAGAGGTTCTCCAATATTGCTCCTTCCAGCTGGCCTCAAAAACATATTTCTCTAAACCATGACCAAAAAATTTATGGTTTGGTTCAACTCTGGATTAAGAAAGGCCAAAAAAATATGATTTGCTTGCAGCAATTAATATTTTCCCTCCTGCTGGAGACCTGCAGAAACCGGCACAAAGAAATTGGTCGTATTTTTCAGCCCCAGAGGTGTCCAAACTGCTTGGTAAAGTGAAGGATAAATACAAAACCATTTCAGAGGAGAGCAAGAGGCAGAGAAATTAGCAAAGAATCAGTCTGAGAAGAAATACAGAATAAGAAGTCCAGCGGACAGAGGAAGAGGCTCTCCATCAGCCTGAAGGTCCCTGTTTTGTTGTGGAGGGCTGTCCTGGGGCAGCAGCAGGGAGAAATCCGGGTGGATTAACGTCTTGGCACCCACCACTGGCCCTGGGCATGATGAAGTGGCCACTCAGGGATCTGCACAAGAGCCCACCTTGGCCGTGGCAGGCACTGGAGGGGATCCACTGTGCCTATGAAAACACAATAAGCGAGACTCTGACACCTGCTAGGTTCAGCAGAAAGGAGGGAAAAGAGAGACTTTATTTACATTTATTATATTTTATAGGTTTCTCAACTCCACAAGGAATTGGAGGACATGTCACTTCCTCCTCAATCCCACTGGAGAAAAAGGATGCTCATCAAACTTTCTCTTATGACAAAAGGAATGACAAACAGAAAAGACGGTTAAATAAACATTGGCCATTATTTACATGAAACTGTGTGAAAATTTTCTGACTCCAAGGTTATAACAGAAAGCTTAGCAAAAAACAGGACAACAATCCACGACCCAGCTTGGAAGATTTCAGAATCCCTTTCATTCACCACTGCCCTGCTTTCAGCAAATTTGGAGAATTGATGCAGTTATCACCCAGCCCCTGCCTGTCTCAGCCCCGTGTCTGTGCTGGGTTCTCTCGGGTTTCCCCTCATGGGCAGCCCTGGGGTCACTCAGCTGCCACCTCCCTGAGCTGCTGGGGGCTCCCTGCAGGACTGGCCTTCAATCCCTACATTTCCCCTTCCATTTGAACCCGGAGCTGGCCGTGTTCCTGAGCATTCCCTGAGCTGCTGGGGGCTCCCTGCAGGACTGGCCTTCAATCCCTACATTTCCCCTTCCATTTGAACCCGGAGCTGGCCGTGTTCCTGAGCATTCCCTGAGCTGCTGGGGGCTCCCTGCAGGACTGGCCTTCAATCCCTACATTTCCCCTTCCATTTGAACCCGGAGCTGGCCGTGTTCCTGAGCATTCCACACATGTTCTGGCCTGTTTTGGGGGAAAAATGACATGAAACCATCAAAAAATATCTCCTTCAAGTGAATTTTCAGCACTATCGTGCTCTTGTGGCCCGCTGTTCTTCTGCAGCCTTGAAACTGCTCGAAATTCACCGTGGACGTAGAAATGGGTTCTTCTTTACCTCTGAAACAGCCAGAATGCTTCGGGCAGGGAAAAAAATAAGTAAGAATAACACTGTGCAAAGTTGCAGCTCTTTGGCTTAGTTTGGAGAGGCCGGTTCCGCCGGGATCTGCGGACAGTTATTTTTATGCATTCATTGCTCATTGACCAGGATAATCAAATAGAATATTCCATTTGCTTCCTGCTGTTTGAGTGCCTAATTCAGAGCTAATTGAAGTCAATGGGCAGATATTCACAGACTTTAATGGACCAGCCATAATCTTACGTCTACCCTTGTTGTGTAAGTTATTTTATTTATCCTAATTATTTCCATCTTCCCATGCGTGCACGACCAATTTTTTATTTTACGGGCATAATCATCATCTGTAAGTGGAAGTGCTTTAAAGTAGTTATTAAAAGGTATTTCAAGGCCCATATTTGCACAGACCTATGGCCATGATAATGGCACAGAGAGAGATTTTAACACAGGATTACTTTGGTGTCCACGATAACAGCTATCACTGTAAAAATGTGTTTAAATTACAAGGGCTTTTCGTTGCTGCAGCTCCATGGGCAGAACTTGAGCCACTAATGTGATTATACTAACAACCTATACATATTTATGCCCTAATGGCACAACTCTTCAGCTGCTGGGAGCAGAATATACCCTGAACAAGAGCCAAAGATTGAGATCTCTGGGAAAAAAAAAAGCTTTAGAATATCTCATTAGTGTTTCCCAGGAAAAAACAAACAAACAAACAAAACCAAAAGAAAGCAACATAAAACCTCCTCCACACACACACCAAAAAAATCAACCCCAAAAACAAACCCACACAATGAAAAACAAACAAATAAAACAGAGCAAAACAAATACAAAAGAAAAACCCCAAACACAACGGGACAACAAACCTCCAAAACCACACAAATAAAACCCATATGTCAAAACCTGTGGTTGTTTCTCTGTTTAATATAAAATATTTTCATTTAAATATAAAATATAAAAACCCCACACATATTTTTTGGCTTTTCACGAAACTCAAGCTGAGATAGGGATTGAAATCAACACATTCTGTTAGTGCTGATGCCCTTGAAGTCGGAATAACTCTGGAAGCATGATGTGAAGCAGGATAACCAATGACATGCACTAATAACTCATATTCCCTTCTGTTTTCTCAGCTTTTGTGCATCCCTAAAGCCCTCAGGGTGCTGCAGAGTCTCGTGTCACTTGTTGTGAGGGTCTGCATCTTGTGTGAGAAATTGCAATCTGCCTTTCCACCTTCCTCAGAGGTTTCTTTTGGTAGGGTTATGTTTTCAGGAACGTTGGCATGTGCTGTAAAAATTCCTGTTATGAGTCATATTAACCAGGACAAAGCAAAATCCTGCTCAGTCCTGTTTGGTCGTTGACTCCTGCCAGGGTAAAGAGAGGTCAGCCCCAAGTGTTTGGAAAAATCTCATTTTCCCTTGCCACAAAATCAGTGCAGAATCCAAGCATACAATTACAATTCCATACACACAATATTTGGGTACTTAATAGTGCATTAAGCAAGTTACACTGAATGTTTTGATATAATTTAATCTCGCTGTGTGTCAATATTTAGCTCCTAATTAATAGTGTATTTCCTTCTCTGCCATACATTGGTGTGCCAATTATGAGCTCAAACACTTCCCCAGCTCCATCCTTACCATGGAAATCAAACACACTGGGCTGAGCCTGGCTGTGGTGGAACTTCATCAAAGGCAGGGAATTTACTTCCAGAAAACCTTTGATCCACTGCTTGGTGCAGTCTGAAGGTGTTTTATGGATTATATTTTCCTTCTGTGATCGGTGTTGCTTCAACAGGGGCTGCACGTCCCCAAGAAACACAGACCTGCACTAGGAGGACTTTAATTGTAACTTCTTGTTTCCCACACGTGGATTATTTCCAGTTCATCTCCCTTTCAGGTTTATTTGGGCAATAAATTTACAATTAACTCAGGCCCATCAAGTACTACAAAAACTGAAATTGTGCCTGACACACTATTTTTTTGTTCCAGAACTGATTAATTAAGAGGTTTAGGCAGTCATTTTTCATCCAGCATTTGAGGAAGAATTTTGACAGACCCACATTCAATTAAAGTGTCTTCCATCTCATTTCACCTTTCCCCATTTAGCCCTTGGTCTCTGCAGAATAACTCTGTTTTGTAGTGTCCATGAAGAATTTATAAATATTCCAGCCTATCTTCTTTTCCTTGAATCAGAATAAGGAAGCTTTACCCTTTACAGACATTTTCTTTTGGGTTTTTGGTTCTGAAGAAATCCCTCTGCATTGCTGTCCTATCTGTAGATATATATATGTGCAATAATATTATAAATGTATAGCTTTAAAGTAGAAGATCTGGCAAAATAGAAAACTTACATGGTTTTTATACAGAATCATGTATAATTATATATTATTACATTTGCTTGTATATTACTCTTATATTAAAATATTATATTGTTTTCTAGGAGATGGAGATTCTTCAGACAAAGAAATCCAATCCCACTGTTACCTTGCTATTGGACTGTGACAAACTGCAATATAAATTGGTTAAAAGAGCTACAAAAGAGCTAAAAAAGAGTGGATATATGCAGAGGAATTAACCATGGTGCTCTCACTGTGGTTTCTCTCACTGCCCAATATTCATGGATCACAGGAAGCCTTACCCAAGCTGGTGTCCATGTGTGGAATGCTGTGGAGGGCTGGTCCTGCCCCTCCTGCTCGGCTCAGGTCGTGTTTCTCTGGGAAGAACTTGGATTTCACCAGAGCACAAGCACAGCTTTCATGGCCGGTCTGTGCCCTCGCTCCTCCTCTCTCTCCACATTTCATCAAACACTGTGTGAGTCAGGGAGCACAAAGGGAAAAAGCCAAATCACACCCACCCACGCGGGAGAAGGATGGAGCAGACCACGACAGAGATCACGACTGTTCCCAGCACAGCCTTCACTTCAGAAGCTGTGACTCTTTTGTTCCCCAGAGTTTCCATTTCTAGAAAATTTCCAGCAGTTTCACCGAGTTTTTCATGCACAAGGAAAGCAATAACAGAGTGGAACCAGAAAAAGTATGGACAGGAAGGAAAATAAATGTATGCAGCCTTCAGCCAGGGAACAGAAGAGATGTAGACAACAGCATCAAGCCTTCAAAAAAGGCACCATTATTTCACAGCATCTGATAAACCTAAGCTGTGCTATCAGGAGAGAATTCAGCTGGACACAGGTTGACAAGAATTCAGCTAAATCCCGAAGGAAAGATAAGACCAAATTATTTTTGGCATACAATTTTAAATGTTAGCACTGGATAATAAAATACAGTGTAATGGCTCTACTGTTTCTGTAAGGACTGAGGAAAGCTTCACCACAGAAGGAGGTGCCAAGGGAGGTGTGTGATTTCAACATAATCACACTACTACAAAGCAAATATTGGCACAGCAGCTCTTTACTTCTGCTGTCTTAAAAGAATATTTGGAATAGCAGATGTCCGGTTCTGCTCTAATTAAGAGGGAAATATTTTCTCCTGAAAAATCTCCATCTTCCTGACTCACAAAGCCTTTTATAAACTTTTCTCCTCTTGACTCTGTCTTCCAGCCCATCCCTTCGGAGACCTGCACAGAGAGAAGCACGCACTAAAAGCCTTTCACCACAAATTAACACCCCTCAAACGCTAAATATCCAGGACCAGGCATGCAGGTAATTGCTGACAGTTAATGCACAAAGGAGAACAACTCACCAAAGTTCAGCCTAATCGTGATTATGACCTACTCATGATGGTTCCATGTTGAGAAGCAGCCAGAGAATTATTCAGAGTGGATTGCTTGGAAGTGCCACAGTCATAGATTGCAGCCGTAGATTTCTCCTGGCAGGCCACTGAAAGAAATGCAATTGCATTTCCCTGCAAATGAAAATCCAAATGCAAATGCAATTGCAGAAATGAGGTCAGATTCAGTCATCGCTCTCATCAAAGTGCAATTGATCTTTGGCTTAAAAATAAAGTGCTTGTCTACAGACCAGCAGCAGGAAATGCACAGGGAGGCTTCAGCCTGTGGCTAAATGTTCATCTTCAATGGAAAATATTGCCCCAGTGCTCAGAAACTGAGCCCAAAACAGCAGCTCCTCGCTGGCCTATCAATCACAGAGAACTAGGATCAATGGTTTCCATTTCCCAGGCTTTCCCAGAAGGGTTCCCCGTGTCCAAAAGGATGTACTGCGTCACCTTCTCTTTCCTCTCAAACTCTGAGCAGCCATCCTGATATTAAATTCTGTCCTAAAAAACTACTTACCAATATTAAACCAAAGAGTTAATATCTTTCCAGGAAACCCAACTACACCTCCAATGAAAATAGACTCATTTTCTAACATAAAAATTAAAAAATAAAGTCTATCCTTGTGTTTTCAGGTTCAGACAAAGAAATCCTTCTGAACCAAAACTTCTTGAAGCTTGGAGTAGTTGCTGAATATGTGAGCAACCTACAGGAAAAATATTCAGGGAGTTTTGAGGAAAACATGAAATAGGGAGGGAAGCAGCACAGTTTCTCCAGCAGCTCCCATTATTTTTTCAGGAGGTGGACGGGGGTTAATGCAGCGTAGAAGGGGCTGTTTGAAAATCAGAGAAATGCCCAGCCATCCCCACCGAGGCTCAAAGGGCTCCTTTCCCCATTCCCAGAGGAAAACGAGGCGGATGCCACCCGTCTGATGGAGGCCACTTCCCCCTCTGGTTACTCACAAACACGACTTGGGATCAGAAGCCAGCCCAATTTAAAAACAAACTCAACCCCCCCTAAAACTACACTCAGTGGTAAAACTACACTCAGGCCTCAAAATATATTCATGAGAAACATTTTTCAGTATGTCCTTTGGTGGTTTTTTGTTGTAACTTTGAACAAAACCCAAGTTCCCATCCAAGGCGTATTTTTCGCAAATTATTTTCATTCCCACCATCTACTTCATCAAGCACCCATGGCAGCGTTAGTCCATTTTTTCTTGGCTATTTCTTCTGGAATTTTAAACACAAATATGTGAAATAATCTTAATAAGTAATTAAACCAACCTATTTAAATATTTATTTTTCTTTAATTTTTCTTTCTATACCTGCATGGGATTGTACAGTGAAACAAACCCGGGGAAAGGAAATCTGGTGTTGAGCTGTTATAAATAAATTAAGATTTCGTGAGAAATGAGGAATTTTTTTTAAGCACGTGTGGTGAGAGAATTTCCAGACCTTTGAGCTCAGGGCCTGGCAGATTTCTAGCTGGAAATATGGGATTTCTCTGGCCCACTTCTCCTGCCCTCTCACTAACTGCTTTTTAAATTCCTGGAGCCACTCAGGGCCTTTTCTGTCCTGCTTCCTCAGAGCCATTTATTTGCTTATTTATTTGCTGCTGTGGAAGGGTCCTGCTGGCAGGAATGGGCTGATTTCCCAGCACCAGGGTTAGACCATCAGTGCTTCCCATCTCACACAAAATTACATCACTGAGATTGCAAAATAATCTTCATATTCCTACTCTGGATTTTTTCAGGTTTTTAGAACTGCCTTCCCAGGCAATTCAGCTTTCCAGAACAGCTTTTCTCTTCTGCCTAGGATTAATTAAAATGGTTCAAACCCAGGCTGGGCCAATCCACTCCTAGAAACAGAGTTTAAAGATCAGCCCTAAGAAGAAAAAATGTGCAGTAAACTTTATTTCTCAGCCAGTTGTCCATATGAGTATCAGGAGATGAAAGGAAATGGAGATTTCTTTGGCTTCAACGTGGTCTGTTGTATAAAAGTTCTCCCAAGCCTTTCTAAAATATGGAATATATGGCACATATTCCTGGGCAGGGGAACTAGTCATGTAAATAGTCTATTTTCTTAATATGTTTAATATTATATGCTATGGGATTTATATTCATATATATATAATATATATATTATATATATTTATTATCTAAATATATAAACATATTTTATATTTATATTTTTAATATATATTCCAGTTTCACACTATAATAAATACAATACAATATCGGACCTATTATAAGCTAAATAATTTATAACAAACATCCATTTTAAAATACAATATATTATGCATTTATTTGCATATATGCATTTCATGAAATTCTGGTTATATGGGAAATAACTGCCACACAAACATCCCTCAGTATGTCTGGCATCTTTTAGGGTAACAAACTCTGTAGTTAGAGAGTCTACATTAAATAGATGAAGTATTTTAAGACAGCAGATGAAAGAGAAGCCCCCGTTAAAAACTCTGTTAAATCTAAGACAAAAGTGCCTCTGGGGCTGTGCTCAAGGAAGAATTTTAATTTCAAGAACAAATGTGTCACTCCTGCTCTGAAAATTTTCCCCAGAATGTTCACATTTATAGTCCTATGTTCAGTTTTTTTCCCAGCCTTGCCTCATTGGAGATGATCAGTAAATGAAGCAGAAAACTAAGAAAAGAGAAAGATTATTTTTTTGTGATGAAGCCATTAGATAGAGACTGAACAGCTACAAAAGAGGTCTCTGATGGAAATACTCATGAGGCTGAAAAACATTAATTTTCTACTTTATTTTTGCCTGTTTAGCATTGAACTTTTTCCTCTTCTTTTTTTCCCCCAGAACATCTGATTCACTCACCCCATTTCCAGTTTGAATGGAGTTACAAGTCACGACTGTTTGCAGTTTTTAATTAATTTTCCATTCTACTTAACAAAGCAATTTAAATACCTAGAAACTTGAGTTAATAAAGTTTTGTCTCTATTCGTTACTCCCCTGCCCATCACCTCTCACTCACCTGGCTGACTCATTCTTTTACTGCTGTTGATATTTGCTTTACATATGAGCTGTTTCATCATCTTTGCCATTTTTTTCATTATCAAATATAAATCTGAATATTGCCTCCACCCCTTTTCAGACTCTCTCTTGGAAATATTTAATTTAAGTACTTAATTGAGCCACACTTTTGTCGTTTTACCCATTTAGGCTGGGATTGACTGACTGTGGAACCATGGGCAAGTCTTGTCTTTGAAGGAAGTAGAAGACTCTTGCTATTAAAAAGTGCAATTGAAATGTTAGCTGGAAGATAGAACAGAGCAGAAATGAGCTGGAGTTGATGCCTTCTCCCAGCCACCTGGAAACAGAGACTGGACAGGAGTAAGGGAATAAAGGCAGGGATTTATTGGAAGGCCTTCAAGGCACCCCCTGGGGAGCCAGAGGCTGCTTCCATAAAATGGACCCCGAGATGGACAGCGAGTCACGAGTTCTTGACACTGATATAGGTTTGGTCCATTTGCATCTCAGCATAAATTCACCAATTAAAACTTTAGCTCTCTTCAATTTCTCCACCTCTTTCATGGCCCCAGTTTACACCTTTGGGCCTAGGCCAGCCCGAGTGTCCTTGAACAGCTCAGAGAGGCTTTGTTGTGTCTGTCTGGCCTAAGAGAGCAGCTCACGAGCTACAAGAAACTTCAGAGTCACACACTGGGCAGTACAGGATTTGAAAAATATAGAAATTAAAACCTAAGGCATCAGAGTTCTCTCCTTTCAGTGCTCTGCCTGGCTGATATTGTCCTTGCAGGATAAATAATGAACAAGTGTTTAACTGAGTCATAAGGAGGCTCAGTGGGCTCAATCCCCGTGTGATTAAAGAGTGACACGCAACTCTCAGGCTCATGCCATGACTCATAATTGTTTGTGATCTGGTTAAAACAATTTGTTGCTCAGAGCTCAGGGGTGAAACTCAGACTTTTTTCTGTTGCTTCTTGCCGTGATTAATTTCTTCCTATATGCAATAAAATGGTAAATAACCCAGAATGTTTATTTTACAGTGGAGGCATCAAGGCTGTCAGTCATTGACCATTTTTATGTCAGAACTTGAAATCAAGTTCATTCTTATGCTTGTTGCCTAATGAGAAAATTGATCAAGGTGATAAAAGGTGATAAAAATGATAAAAAGCAGATGTTTTCAAGCTGTACCTCACTAGTAACAAATGTTGTCTCCTAAAATTTTATATTGAATCTCCCAGAAACACAGATAAATCATGCGTCTTGCTCCTTAGTGCTTTGAAACATTTACATCAAGCAAAAAGTTAAAGATAAATCAAGAATGGAATTAATTATAAAGTGTTCACCTTGACTTTATACAGCTTTTGTGCACAGTCGGTTCCAGGTGGGCATTTTTGAGGCTGGTTCTCTCAGAAATGGTACTGGAAAACCTTGCAGGAGTAAGGAGAGGATCTGCACAAGTGTCTGCTCTGGGAGAACCTGAAAACCTGAATTTACACCAAATTGCAGTCAAAACCAAGGAAGGTTGTGCACAGAACACAGATAACAACATCACTTTATTTAATATTGTTGCCATTAATATTATTTAAATCACTAACTCTAATCAGCTTCAGATTTGCATGAGAATACCACAGCACTCATTCTACACTGAATGCTATTCCAAGTGGAGTTATTGAAGTTTGGCGTCAATGGAATTTGAAGGAGACGCAGAGTCTTATGAATCTTCTTTCAAAGTTTATTTGTAAATTCAAATGGTTCTCATGTAAACGAGATTAAAGTGCTTGGGAAGAAGGGAACTGAAAAGGTGCCTTGCTTTGTCTGCTTTCAGCTCTATCTGAAGACATATCTGAGTTGTGCAAACGGGACTTAAGCAGAGCTGGATAAGAAGAAACGCCAGGCATTTTTATAATGCCAAGATCACAGAATCCCAGGATCGTGGAATGGTTTGGGTTGGAAAGGACCTTAAAAATCACCTCATTCCACCCCCTGCCATGGGTGGCATACCCCCTCCCACTATCCCAGGCTGCTCCGAGCCCTGTCCAACCTGGCCCTGGACACTTCCAGGGAATGAGTTGTCTTTACATTCTGGCTTTTTTTCTGCTACTCTGGTTGTACAAAATAACCACAGAGTTAATTGAGCAATTAAAGGTAAATAATGAGATGCTCTTTACCTGGTCAGGTCAACAGCACCGGGCGGGTCCAGGCAGCAGCACATCCCAAAATCTGAGAGATGGTGCCCCACAAAGAGTTTTATCATCTTCCTCATGTCCTAGAGGTCTCTCATCTGCATCCCACCAGAATGCAAACAGGGCTGTGCTGTTTGAAAGAGCAAAGCTGGATTCCTGTGGAAATCAAGGAAGGGCTGGATCTACTCCTCTGTCTCCCAAGCACAGGCACCACATTTTTGGGGCTACAAAGGAAACAGTGCATTAAAAGTTCTCCTTTCTGTTGTTGAAAGGACATTTCAACACTTTGAAACTACTTTGCAGAACCCACTTTTATTTCAGCCAGGTACTGGGTGCTTTGGAAATCCTGCTAATTCAAGGAAACACTCGGGAGCACGAGTTCCATTACAAACCCTTATCGTCATCAAGATCAAACTGACAGTCCTTTCTGTCTCGTTGCTCTGCTTGAAACTGCACAGGGTTCTTGAGCTGCTGCTGCTCATGATTAAATTTGCTTTCTGTCACGCAATTACATTTTCAAAATTCCGTTCAGTGAAATATTTCTGACTGCATTCCAGTGAATGGAACCCGGTGTCACACGGGCACACGAGTCACATTAACCCCTGCTGCTGCTGCTGCTGCCTGGTGAGGAGCCTCCAGCAGCAAACGGGGGCCTGGCTGGAGCTGCTTCCCTCTCCTTCAGAGTGACATCCACCCCCCCAGTGTGAAAATGAAGCTGCCACAAGATAGAAGGAACAAAGCCATTGCAGGGGATCTGCCAAGCCTTGGCTGGCTCCCGTTCTCAGAGCCCAGGTTTGCCCCTTTGCCATCACTGCTGTGTCTGACATCTGTCACAAAGCACCCGGTGGCTTTCCAAAGATCTCCTAGGCTGCTCTCTTTTTTCTTACAAGCTGCTCCCACCAGAAACACATTTCTAACCATGAGGAGAAGGTGAAAAACGAAGGGAAATACCCCAAATAGACCCAAAAAACCACCTGACAAAATCTGCTAAATCTGGTGGGTGCTAAAATCAAGAATATCCACCCGAGCACCCGCTCTGTGAAGTGACAAGGATCACACTCAACCCCTCCCTCGTTTGCTTCATCTGACATTTTTCTTTGGAGAAGCCAGATGCTCAACTGGAAAAATAAAATCTTTTATTAATAATCAAGAAAATGTCTGTCTATTGGTTTGAATTAATATTAATTCTTCCTTCATCTGGTTGAGCCCTGTAAATTGTTAATGTGCTGAACTTAACCAGCTTCTAATTTTTCTTCATTTACGGTAATTTGGCTTATCAGAGTCAATATAAAGATATTACATATAATATAAAGATACAGAAAAAGCATATAAGGATAGCAGGGGAAAAAAATCAGGCCATTTATGAACCCAAATGGTTCTCAGAAAAAATTCACCAGGAAGTAATTTAGCACCAAGGTTTGCAGAAGTTCTGGCAATGGAATTTTGCTCTTTGGTTGCTGGGGGATGTAAGATTACATCACATTCCTGTGAAAACCTCCACTACAGATTGCAGTGTCCATCAGAGGCAGAGAAAGCCTTGGATTTCCACATCTTCCCTTTTAATGCACTGTTATAATCATATATATGTATTTTCTGACTATGGTCTTATCCTTCAAAGATCATTACAAAAGCTATCAGCTTTTTATTCATCCCTTTCTGCATTCAGTGGGTCTCTTTCAGAAGATTCAACCTGAAATTTCTGTATTTGTAGATTTTCACCCAAAATGAAAGTTTAAAATTTAGATTAATGTTTATAAATAAAATTTACGTCATTTTCTGACTACATAGTTGTGAGAAAGGAAGTCAGTTAAAAAAAAAAAGTAATACTTGCTCTGAACCATACAAATTTACACCAACAAATGGATTTGTTTCCACAGTCTGCCTGTTGAGATATTCTATTCCTTTATCACAATCAAAAGAAAGGTAGGCTTTTAATTTCTTCAATGAGATAAATCTTAGCAGAGAAAAGTTAAAATGGGATAAAGCAACAGAGCTGAATTAAAAAGGAAGAAAAAAAAATCCCTTTCCTTTCAAACCAAACGCAACACAATTTTTTTCCTGTTCTTTACATTGCTTTGTGCTGATAGCACAGAGAGGGGAATTTTCCTGCTCATTTTGAGAATTTATGCCCCGTGGTCAGGCAGACCAAACCAGAAGCTGTTTCTGGAGCCTGATTCCCCTCAGGGGGCAGGATGTGACCTGGAGCTGCTCCTGCCCACTGCCCGTGTGTTACTCCTCTCTTAATGACCTTTCAGAAGTGCAGAACATCTCAAATTTCTTTATCCAATTATTACTTGCAATATTCAAGTCGTTTCTGTGTGAGCAGTATTAAATCCTTCGAGCATCTGCCCTTTTGTGTTAAATGAATTTAATCAACCCTACTTCGACTAAAATGGATTTTTTGATTAGAGGCAAGATTGCTGAAAGCAGTTATTTATTTATTTTTATAGACCAAAATTATTTACTCTGCAATCCTAACATTTATTTTTTACAGGCTTGAATAATAAAAGATTAGAGACAGGGTGTTTGAGGGGAGAGAGACAGTTCATGTCTCCACATCAAGTTATGGTCTGTGATGTTAGAGACTGATCAGGTATAAATATTAAACAAAGGGGAAACTTCTGAATAAAAAAACCTGAAGTGAATAAGAGTTATAGATACAACATCACTGAGTTAACTCCAGGTGAAATTCCATTTTTTTTCTTTTTTTTGTGGTCTGGTGTATGACATAAGTGGTACCTAAATCAGAAAAGGTGAGCAAATTATTGTTCTTGTAACAACCTAACTCTGATTGTGATGTACAGAGATTTAAAAGGAAAGAGATTATACACAGAGATGTTTGAAACTAAATAGCCAAGGAAGGCAGCCTGGTTTTGAAAGCACAGATTTCCATGAAATTTCCCACAAAAACTTCATGACAAAAGTGAAAACTCTCTAAGCATTTCCTTGTTACCAGCACGTAAATTTGAGAGGACATAGTCTTTTCTTTTTTGTGACATGCAAAATGCAGCAAATCTTTACCCGACTGGTGGTCAGACAGGTCAAAAGAGAAAGCAGAGCTAAAAATAAATTCATACAAACCCATGAACATTTGGCCACTTTCAAAAAAAAAAAAAAAAAAAAAAAAATAAAATTTTTTAGCAATTCAAAATTAGCTTTCCATAGACAATTTCCTCAGTTATATAATTCATGACTGAACTCTCTTCAAAACTTTTCACTTCAAAAAAATCTGAATAGTCTGTCTTCTGAACAATGCTTTTGAACTGCCAACATGGCAAATAATCCCAGCGCGTTTTCCGTGGGGGAGAGGGAATCGTGGGCTTTGTTCTCCTCCTGAACCAGCAGAAGTTTTGCCCTTCAGTGGAAGGAAGACGAAGATTTCGTGCCTCTAAAGAGGGAGGGGTATCAAAGTGGACACCACACAGTGCACAGATGCACTGGGAAGGGGTTTTGTGTTGTAAAGCACAAAATCCAGGCTGGTGCTGGGGAGTGATTTCCAATTCCGTTCTGTATCTCAGCATCTCCCACTCTCTCATGAGCTGACGAAGCTGAAGTTGCCTCCATCACTTTGTGAGCTGAGGTTCCTCCTAAGATGTATTATGTATCCAAATTAGGATGCTTAAGGAAACTTTTGTTCTGAGGAAATCTCATCAAAAGGAAGTCCTTTTCAAATGAAATAATTAGCGATGCTGTTTGATGTAGGAGAAAACACAACTCGGCTTTGGTGGAACCATTGCCATGTCTTTAACGCCTCTGGCCTTTTATACACGGGGGTTTGGAAAAATTTGGCTTTTAAAACTTGTGAAGCTGTTAAACTTCACTTTTGAAGGCTCCTCAACAAGTTAACAGAGCTTTTTTCAAGGAAAGTAATAGATGAATGTGACTCTGTCTCAAGATATCAACTGGCAGAGGCTTTGCAGGGTGAACGGGTCTGAAATCTGTCAGGAAAAAGAAGAATTTCTGTGGGATTTCATGGATAGGCCACTCACCACCTGAAACCTGAGCAGCCAAGGTTTACGGATGGGACTCTCACGTTTTCCTTACTACCACAAACCCCAATAAAGTTCTGTGCATCCCTCAGAGAGCAGAGTTTTACTCTGCATCGTGGGTCTGAGTTTGAATCTCTTAATCCAAACCCATCCCAGAGGATTGTGTACACCAAGGAACTGGAAAATGGGGACAGAAGTGGAATGGTTTTTCTTGTTGGGCTTCGAGTACACAAAACCCATATATGTGGGGTGCTTGGGCAAGGGTGAAACAAACAAATTAATAATGAACTGTGTTTATTGATTTAGTTTGTTCAGCAGTTTCCAAAGGGCTCATCTTAAAACTTCTCATTGAGTTCTCAGCACTCCTGGAAGCACTTCTTCACTTAAGCTGATAAAACTGTCACATTTTGGGTGTTTTATTCAGCTCCATTTCCACAGGGGAAGTCAAACACTCAATCCCAGCTGCCCTTGGAGCAGGGAATTTACACGCCCTGTTGCTTTGTGATGCCTGTGTTGTCAAAATAAATGACTCCGGCGTTGTGAGTGTATTTCAGCACCAGAATAAATTCATTGTGTGTGGTTAATGTCACAGCAATCCAAAATCCTCACAGGAAATATAGGGGAGAAACTTGGAGAGGACGGGTAGTTTTCCCTGCTTAAGGAATCATACAGCCACAGAATGGTTTGGGGTGGCAGGGACCTTAAAGTCCATCCCATTCCCACCCCTGCCATGGGCAGGGACACCTCCCACGGTCCCAGGCTGCTCCAAGCCCTGTCCAACCTGGCCTTGGGCACTGCCAGGGATCCAGGGGCAGCCACAGCTGCTCTGGGCACCCTAAGGTGTTACTGGTCAGGAAAAGCACTTTACCATTTATTTGCTCCTGTTCAGCACCCACAGACACCTGAACTCAGAATAGACACAGACTTTATTTTCTCTTTAAATGTATTTAAAGTAAAAAACCCAGCCTCACGTGCAGAGGGATCAGCAGGAGACTGACGTCTCTCACAAGAGCTTCCTCAGCCACAGAAGAATTCAGCTGATCCCAGCTGTTGCCCTGGTTTTTGCTAAAGCCTTCTGTTTTAATCTTGGAGTCAGATTCTTTCTCACACAGTTTCATGTAAATAATGGCCAGTGTTTACTTAACGGTATTTTCTGTTTTTCATTCCTTTTGTGATAAGAGAACTTTGATGAGCAACTTTTTTCTCCAGTAGGTTTGAGGAGGAAGTGACATGTCCTCCAATCCCTTGTGGAGCTGAGAATTGTATAAAATGTGACATATGTAAATAAAAGTGTCTTTTCCCCTCCTTTCTGCTGAACCTGGCAGGTGTGAGAGCATCTTTATTGTGTTTTCCCAAACACACCCAATCTCCATCTCCTGGTCTTGCAAGAGTTGCTGCAACACGTGGGAAGAACAAGGAAATCAGGACTTGACAAGGCCACGACTTGTTTTAGGTATGTCCTGCAAATATACCTCGGATCTTCTTCTGACTTTTAAGAAGCTCTGTGAACAGTCTTTTCTCTAAAGCCATCAGTTATTAAAAGGTCAAGAAAATGTGGCAGTCCTAGAGAAAGAGATCAATTAGGAATGCGTGCTGGTGAGCTGATTAAGTTTTAAAAGCTCTTCATGCTAAAATAATATCTTTGAGATAATGTATGCCATAGCACCCACCAACCTGCTTTAATTCTGTAGTGCTGCTGTGAACTTTTAAAAAGGTTCTTCAAGAAAAGAAAACAGTTAAACCCTTTGAATTGCAGTACATTAAAAATCTAATGAAGAAATGAAACTGGAAGCAACACAGCTCCTTTTGCCAGCTTCCTTCAGTATTTTCCATGCAGATATTAGGCTAACACCAGGATACTGCTCTTTGGAATGCTTTAATTCCTTCTCACATGCTCTCAGGAGTTCCTGCTATCAGCTAAGACCTCTGTTGGTCAAGGTGATTAAGCGTGGGACTAATTTGATTGATCTGTCCCATAATAGATGTCCACATTTTTGAGAAACTGGGGATCTATGGTATTACCCAAAAAAACCCACAATAAACCCAAACCAAAGGAATAAAAATCCCGCCCAAACCCAAAATGAAGGCTGAGTCTGTATTTCTCTTCTCGGATAAAGCCACATTCATGGGCTGGATTTCAAACTTACTGAGGAAAGAATTCCCAGCAGTAACAGCAGGGTTTGTTTGCAGACCCAAACCCTTCCCTTTAATTCTAGACCCTTGGTAGGAAAAGTACCAGGAGATATCAACCCAGGACAGCAAAGGGTTTGATGCAATAAAATCCAAGCCTAATTTTTCCTCCAGTTGCTACATGACTCCGTAATATTTTCTTGTTTCTCTCTAAAACCTTTTTGTGCTTTCCCAGCTGAGAGTAAAGATAGAGGAAATCAATGCAAAAGCAGAGTTTCTGCTGATATTTAATGGGGTAAACAATCTATTCTAAACCCTTCTTAACAGACAGCTCCTCTGAGATGTACTTGGCAGATGCTTCTCAGTCCAGATAAAATAGATCCCATTATCTTCTTTTCATGTGGTAGTCACTTGGCTCCTCAAAGATTCGTATCTCTTCTCATTTGGAAATTCTTTATTCTACAGGGAAATTCTTTTCTCAAAGAGGCAGGTACAGAAGAGGAGCTCTAACAAAAGGCTTAGAGAATGGCTCAAAGGGAATTAATACCTTCCAGACCTGAGGGAAGTTTTGTGTCAGCTTCACCAAGTCAGAAACGAAGGATCTCATGCTCAGATTTATTAAAAATCCACGTTATTTTCGATTATTCTATTTCTTTGTTAGGAGCAGTGTTGCTGCATGTCAGTGAGGTAAGGCACGTGAGTCAGCTGGGCAAGAAACGTTATGAGATGACTGAATTAAAGACTTTTTAAAGAAGAAAATAAATTGCAAGTTGAGCACTTGGGATCAGACTGAAATATTAGTGGAAAGTGGGGGTGAAGTTGGTTTCTAGTGGCACATCTACCCAAAGAAGCTGTTCTGTCTGTCAGTGTTCTCCCTCGCAGGGTATTTTCTACCCATCTTTAACTTAGAACTCCAAATATACAGGTGATAAAAATTATAACTGAAGCACTTGTGGCTAAAATAGCAGCTCACTGACCATTCTCAGGACTGAGATTTACCTAACTCACATCATCTGCTTCTAAGGTTCCAAATCAGCTCTGACTCCAGACAGTCCCTGAGCAATTCCCCAGCCCCGTGGCTTTCAGAGGAGCCTTTTGTCCAAGGTTAAGCTCATGTTTATGTGACTTTTTGAGAGCTGGGATGTTTTCCAGAGCCATTTGCTACAGCATTTAGAATTAGGCATCTGCATCAAGTTACCTACTGGTTATAACTCCTGCAAATGTGCAAATGCAAAATGGATTATGGTTATGGATGCCTATCTTGGATATCTAATCCTGAAAGCTTGTCCTTGGGGAGCTCAGACAAGCATAAAGTCATATTAATAACTTTCTATCATCTTTCAGAGATGAAAACTTGAAGAGCATTCCCAGGCAAAAAAAAAAAAAAAGGGAAAAAAAAAAGGGACCTGAAGCATTCAAGAAACACTTTAAAAGCAAGATTAGGAATGACAGGTTATTCTCACAGTCGTCTGTCAGCTCCCTGGAGGATATTGTGTCTTCTGCTTTTCATACCCATAAAAGCTGAAGGACTGTAAATGGAAGGCTGAGAACAAGGGTTCCATCTGTGTAAACCAGGAGTAACTCCAGTTTACTAACCTCTTAAAAAAAAACTCCCCAAAATTAACAAAAACATAAAAACCCCAAAACAAAAAAAACCCCAAAACCAAAACAAAAAACCACCAAAACCAAAACAAAAAAACCAAAACAAAAATCCACCAAAACCAAAACAAAAATAACCCCAAAACCAAAACAAAAATAACCCCAACCAACCAAACCAAAAAATCCCTGAAGGACCTACAAAATACTACCCCCCCAAAAAACCCCAAAAAACAAACAAACAAAAAAAAAAACCAAACCAAAAAAACAAAATATGAAAAGAAAAACAATCAAAAATCCCCCCCCAAAACAAAGCAACAACAAAAACAAAAAACAACAACAAAACCAAACAAAACTAAACAAAAAAAACCCCCAAAAACAAAACCAAAAAACCAAAGCGGGGAATTTTCCATTCAACTCGAGATTAAAACTAAAAGGCTGTTGCTCAGCAGAGCTCATATCTAACACAAACATCCCTACGAGCCTCGGCTCCTCCTGGGATGCTCCACACATCAGGAGTTTAACTCAAAATCTCGGCGTATTATTTATTGCCAAAATATTAAACACCACCCGCCACTGTTTGTTCAGGCTCCCAACCTCCGTGTCAGAGCAGCTGCGTTCCCCCAGAACTTCATCAAGCTGTGCAAATTACGGAGATTTTCATATTTTAATGTTAAACCCTTCATTTCGGGAGGTGGAGCACGGTTATTTCCTACGTGCGAAACTTGAGGAGCAATTACCTTTCAGGGGTGGGCACTGCCTGGGATGGGGGCTGTCAGGATTGCCTGTGCAGCCTCTCGCTGTAATAGATGCGATATTCACACCCTAATTTCCATAAAAATGGGTTTTACAGAGTAACTGTTCTGGGATTTATTAGATTTTCCTGCAAAGCATTATAATTATCTCATACATCAACCATAACTGGTGCTTGTTATAACTGCCAGTTGCAATCATTCCCTGATTTTGTTGATGCTCTAAGAATATTGGAGTTGTACTTCAGTTTATTGGGAGAAAAAATTAGCTCATGTGATTAGAAACTGTGCGTTCACTTCATTGTATTTAAATTAATGGTAAACTTCCAACTCTTCATCATTTTAAGTTTCACTGACGCAAAGAGCATCACACATATTAAATGTATTAATTAAAAAGCTCAGGGCTTTTTTAACAGCCATTATTTCAGAAGTGTTTGGGCAGGACAGTGTTGAGTTGGGGATAAACAGAGAGCAAAAATATTCAAATTTTCACACTTATGCATAGACTGACAAGAAAATGTGAAAGCTAATTATTCTAAGGAAGAGTTTGGACTAAATATCCTCCTTGAGTCCCTCTGAATCTGAGTTATCCCATGATCTGTTTAATGTTCAGTCTCTGTAGGATTAGACAAAAACCCCGCTCGAGGAGCTCAGTAAATATCCCTTAAAGAAAAGGTGATGCAGTCCTGCAGCCCAGGAGTTCACAGCTGCACCCTTAAAACCCAAACGGGAAGAAACAGCCACTCCATAAAAATGGATGGATTGCTTCCTTCTAAGGATAGCCTGAAATTTCACATTATTTTTCTTCTTGGCAAAGAACTCAGAGTTCTTAGCTTTGTTTCTGCCTCTGTAGATGATTTCTCTGAGTTTCTCACAGCTGGTGCTGCTGGCTGGGTTTTCACAAGTGTGAGCACCAGCGCAAGACTGAAATTTTGGGTTTGATATTTAATCTGTTCCACTAAAGGCAATGTTTACAGAAAAGTTAATCTTTTCTTTTCTTTTCTTTTCTTTTCTTTTCTTTTCTTTTCTTTTCTTTTCTTTTCTTTTCTTTTCTTTTCTTTTCTTTTCTTTTCTTTTCTTTTCTTTTCTTTTCTTTTCTTTTCTTTTCCTTTCTTTTCATTTTTTAATTACATATTTTTTATTGGTCAAAATAGAAACATTCCATAAAATGGTTTGGGCTGGAAGAGACCTTAAAGATGATTTATTTCTGACCTATTTACCATTTAGGGTTGGGACATTTGCAAATATTCTCTCTCTGGTGAAAAACTGTTTAAAAGTATTAGAAATAGAAGAAAAAAAGGAACAATTCAAGTACCTGAACCAAACCCAACATCTTGTTTAGCTTACTTTTAGAACTCTGCTCTGAGTATTTGGCCTCTCACTGAGATCTTTGCACTGCTGGTCTGTGCTGCCCAGCTGCAGAGGGATATTGAGCAGGTAGAGAGACACAGAGGGAAAAATCCCTTCACTGGGGCAGTGATCAAGAATTGGAATGGGTTGGCAAAGAAAACCTTGATGCCCCTGATGTAGGACTGGGGTTTGCCCTGCTTGAAGAAGAAAGTTGAACTTCCAGACTTCCAGAAGTCGATTTTTGCTTTTTTCCTCTCCTATGTTTAACCTAGATTATGTATTATTCTGTTTGAAATACCTCTATCTTAATAAAGAATGAAAATAAATTTCAAATTTAGTCAAATAACCATTTTTTCTATTCATTTCAGTGGGTCTGGGTGACACCAAATCTTGGGGTGATTGGGTGTTCATTATTTGCTTTTCTTAGATTCCCTCCCCCAAATACTCACAACTGAGATAGTCTTATCTCATGAGATAAATACGTTTTCTTCCAGGAGGAAACAGGGATGGTAATCTCAGATAGAAACGCTGTCAGAAGCTGAGATTCACAACGTTTGCACTTCCATTAAGCACAGAGCAGAAGCAAAACAAGGAGGAGAGGAGAAGGGGCCATAACCTGGTTTGTGCTTCCACAAAGCAATTTATAAATACTCTGTTTCTCCGAGAAAAGAGTGGAGAGTTTTCGAAAGTCTCAGAGGTAATTAGCCAGACAGGTTTTGGCACTTGATTGATTGCTTTTTGAAAAACATTAAAGCCCCCAGAGCTGCAACAAAGTTAAAAGCTCAGGTCTAGACATGAGGTCATCATTCTTCATTATCACTTTATGTGGAGAAATAAAAAAGCGATGCACTTGTGATTGAAACCGAAGCACTTATTGATATAGCTCTGCACCATAAACCTCCCTTTCCCCTCTCTCTGCCGGGTAACAAATTATCCTATTTACCAGACAGCTCTTCCAGGTGCTCCCTAACAGGTTCCTCACTGCGGGCTGGAGCCCAGCAAATTGAGCAAGCACAGAATGCGAGTTTAATCCACACTCGTTTGCCGAAGCAGAGCTGATGGATTGTTATAAATGGTGCTCTTCCACGGTGTTCAAACAGTCATGGGTCATGAGGGGGAGAGGTGGGAGCCTGAGGTGTGGTTATTGATGTTCCCCAGCACTGAGATCTCACACCAAGCACAATTCCTGCAAGGAAACCTCCCAAGGCTGCCAAACCCTTGGAGGAGGGACCAGCAGTGATTCATGAGGGGACCTCCAACCCAGCACTGCACCCGTGGCCCTGATGGGCATCAGTGGCCTCAGTCATGGGAAAAGCTTCTGTTGCATCTCAGGTGGATGAAAAATTCCCCCATCAGTCCTTTTTCAGTAATGTATTGCACAGATCCCCCAGGACTGCACAGATGGGTGTGAACACTCCTGGTGACCAGGAGTTTGGGCTTGGAGCACCCTGGGGTAGTGGAAGGTGTCCTGGCCCGTGGCAGGGGGTGAAATGAGATGATCTTTAAGGTCCCTTCCACCCCAAACCATTCTGGGATGGTGACCACTTGGTGACTAACACAAAACTAGTTCCAATTTGAATTTGAGCCACGAATTCACCTTGACTTCGATTTTCTTAGTTCTCTCTGCAAGCAGCTGGACTCACCACTGAAACCTTTTCCCCCCTTTTTTTCTAATCCTTTCTAGCACACTTCAGTAGGAGTCAGTTAAAGACTTGCCTAATTTAAACCATCAGGTACAGCACTCATAATTAGTTCAATTTGATCCTATATGAAGACCATGGGACAAAGATTTGCTGAATAAAATGGAAGAGGTTCAGAAAAGTCTTCATATGCAGGAAGCTTAAAAAAATTAGAACTGCCTCCCCAAACCTAAACTGTGACTCTCCATCATTCTAGGAAAAATAACCTCTGCTTTGGTGACTATTCTCTGAAGAAATATATGTTTTTCTAGTGTTTGCAGAAAGGAGTGACAACTGAGGACTTTGTAGTTAGTGGCAGTGATTTTTGTGAAGTTTTGCTGGCAATAAGCTCGCTCCTTTCTTTAGAAAAAAGTGTGTCCTCAGTGCTGAGGATATTGCCAAAATTATCAAAAATTAAACCCTTCCAGTGAAAAGCTCTCCTATCAGAATTTACCAATAAAGCCACCCTGCAGACACCACCCCTTCCTTGACTGTACCCATTTGTTCACCTCGGATGGAGAGATCTGCCCTTTGCTGTGAAAACTTGTGTGAAATCGTGACATTTTGGCCAATTACAGATTATTTGAAACCTGCTGTTTTGGTGAAGGCTTCGAAGAGAACGTTTCTTCCCTAGCTGCATCTGAAGACAGAGGACAGAAGATGGAGTTTATTCCATCTCCAAACCACTGAATGTTCACACCACCTTATCAGTGCCACCCTCCCACTGGTTTTTGTTTGGTGCAGGGTGACAGAGAGAGCCATGAAAGTGAGTTTTAAATAAAAATAACATTTTCTCCTCAAAAAGTTATTTTCCAATGAGCTGTAAAGTCCTCAGACTAATTACTCCAGAACTGTTTAAGCACTTTAACTGGGATAATCTTTATCCTTGGTAAGTAGCTAGAAGATGGAAAGACTTTTCATCTTCAGATGCAAAATCACCAGACATGTCTGGCATCCAACATTGCTTTCCTTCTTAACTCAAAGATAATACAAGAAAAGACATTTTGAAGTTTATCTTGGGAATATTGCAATGCCACCCACATTTCTGGGTGTCTCGTGCAGCTCCAAAAGGTCAGCTCTGGAACTGGTAAGAGGTTTGTGAGATCACAGCAGCTCTCATCACAGCAGCTCTGTGTGGCACTGCAAGGGAGGTGCTGGAGGACTCAGTCCTTCCTCCGTAACTCTGAGATCCCAGTGAAAGTATTTAGGGACTGAGATTCAAAAAAAAATTCCTCAGAAATATCTCAGGAAAAGCTGATCCTGCCTTGGACCAAGAGGACAAATCACTGACTTCCTGCACGTCCTTCCAGCCCTGCATTTTATCACCCGAATTAGCAAAAGGATTAAAGTGTGGCTTTTGGTTAGATTTAGCTAAAGGTTATTCTTCCTCAGCTGTCCTGATTCATGCACAAAGTTTAATTTAAAAGGTAATAAAGCCCAAAGTGTCTACGATGATGTCTGGCTTTGAAAACATGACATGAAAACCTACATGGAAAACCCTTGCACTGCATCCACTACATAAAATAGAAATGAAAGGTACAACCTGAGCTTGGAGGCTGCTCTTCCACAAAAGTGGGTCATTCCCACGAGGACTGAGGAAGGGATTTCCACCCGCTCTAGGTCTGGAAAACTGGAATATCTCAGAATATCATGGTTCTTCACGTGGAGTGATGTGACACTGACGTGACGTTTGTTTGACAATATTGATATTAAAACAAGAGCTCTGTGAAATATTGGAGGGATGCTGCTCTCGAATTGTTTTGTCTCAGATTGTCTCAGTGCCAAACCCATGTGGTTTTACTGCTGTTTTCTCACGTGGTCACAAAAGTTATGGGTGTGCCAACGAGAGCCAGCGACAGGCTGGTGATAAACACCCTGAGATACCCTCCACCAGCACAAAATTCATCCTTTTCACTTTTAAAACCTTCCAGCTCCTAAATCAAACCCTTCTGTCAGACAAAACCCTGCGCCGCAGCACTGGGTCTCTGCAATATGGTACAGAGACACAATTTTGGTTCTATTCTATCCATTTATGGGTTTGTACATGGTTAGACTATTAAAAAAGGCAGCATTTTATCCTTATGGAGAATCCATTAGTTCTCGACAGCATCAGTTGTTTCTTCACTGAATTCCCTCCTAAACCCTCCCTTCAAAACAACCACAATAACAAAAGAAACCCCAAAAAAATACAACAAAAACCCCAAGCCCACACACATCCAGACATGACAAACTGACTAGAAGTTGTTATTAAATATGTATCAGTTAAAATGTTTCCTTCTACAAGAATCTTGGAGTACTCACGAGTGGAAAAGCAGGACTGGCCCAGTTCCTCAGGAAGGCAGATATACAGCAGGTTTGATGGAGAGAGGAAGAAGTCAGCTTTTATTACGTGAAAAGGGAAAAAAAATAAAAAAGCACCAAGGACTAAAGGAGAGAAAAATCTATAGTTGTATTTTCTGTGAAAAATTCGAATGACTGTTCCACTTTTAAATGTACTCACTACACCTATCAAAAGAAAATTAAGAATAAGAGTTACCTGAGCATCTTGGGACTAGAAGTATTTAATTTCACAGCCGAGCCAGACTGATACTAATTCATATAAATCACAGCCCAGCTTAGCAAAGAAGCCATTTCCAGGGATTGCCAAGATATGTCTCTTTCAAACTTTTGAAAACACTATTTCACTGCCCGCATAAAAGTGACTGGAGAACCTGACTGAAAGTCCACGGGCTCCTTTGGCTGACTAAACCCCATTAATATATGGGGCCATTTACTGTGGGGAAAGGCACGCTCTGGGCTTTGGACAGGAGGCTGATGGCTCCGTGGCTCTTCATATTTCACTTTATCACCTATTTCGTGCAAGTGGCAACAGCTGAGTGCCCGAGATTTGTTTCTGGGTAATACACACCACGAACAATTCCAGCTGCTCCCTGGGTTTTCTTTGCAGCAGCCATCACAATCAACTGCACTGGCAGTTCCCATAATATCACCTTTTCATTTCCCTGGCCACCTTTACCTCCAGTGGCTCGCAGTACGTTCAGCTCATCTTGCAGCATTAATAACACTTCTACCTTAATGATAGCCTGCTTGTCAAATCAGAGAAGAAAAATAACTACATGGGCTTTAGGTTGATTAAAGATAGTAAAACTCTGAGTTACAAAGAAGTGAGATCAATACTTTATGTGAAATCTGTGCTCTGTTAAATCCTGCTTCCAGCAAGGCTTTAAAAAGTCTGTCTAAAGCCTGGCCCAGTGCAGGCTCTGCCCAGGTAGCTTTTGTCTCTAAATTTTCACACAAATTGGACGAGACATGTCCAATGCCTTGCACATATTTTAGTGTCTGCCTGGAGCCTGCATATGATTTATTAGAGGGAAGACAAACCTTTCCTTCATCCTAAAAAGGGTGAGAGTCTCTAAGTGAAAGTCTAAGAGGAAATGCTGCAGATCTATTCAGAGGCGTATGTAAATTTGTATTTATTAACAGGAGCCTCAGATCTGGGGAAAACAGGCAAGAAACCTCAGACAGTCAAGTTGTTTCAGGAGGAAAGAGAAAAAGCTGGAGAAGGCTAACCCTATGGCCATTTTACAGGTTTTTTTTAATACCTCTTTCCCTTGTAAAAGAATCCTTAGACTTCAATCTCTCCAGCTCAGTCCCAGTGCTGCTCCCAGAGATTTCTCCATGAGTTACACACGAATGGGGAGAGAGGAGGGAGCCTCAGCAAGCAGGGGCAGCTTCTGCTCAGGCTGCATCCCCCTGCAGCGGGAGTGGTTGCCCAACCTCCTCGGGCAGGGCTGCAAAAGAACATTTAAAAAATGAGGGCTAACCCTCCTGAGAGGAGACACAACTTCCCAGAGCACTACAGCTCCTCCTGGGCTGCAGTTTGGCTTAAACCCAAGCCCTGCTTCTCACCCAGGTGAGCTGGTTGCTCTCCCTCGGTGCAATGATGCAAACTTTCCTCTCTCCCCTGCTCCTTTCCCTCATTCTGGAATTTTCCCTGCCAAGAGCTTTCCCCCAGGTGCCACCTGCTGCGGCAGGACCTGAGATCACACACCTCTGCAGCTCTGGTTATCGANTTTTAATACCTCTTTCCCTTGTAAAAGAATCCTTAGACTTCAATCTCTCCAGCTCAGTCCCAGTGCTGCTCCCAGAGATTTCTCCATGAGTTACACACGAATGGGGAGAGAGGAGGGAGCCTCAGCAAGCAGGGGCAGCTTCTGCTCAGGCACTCCCTGCAGCGGGAGTGGTTGCCCAACCTCCTCGGGCAGGGCTGCAAAAGAACATTTAAAAAATGAGGGATAACCCTCCTGAGAGGAGACACAACTTCCCAGAGCACTACAGCTCCTCCTGGGCTGCAGTTTGGCTTAAACCCAAGCCCTGCTTCTCACCCAGGTGAGCTGGTTGCTCTCCCTCGGTGCAATGATGCAAACTTTCCTCTCTCCCCTGCTCCTTTCCCTCATTCTGGAATTTTCCCTGCCAAGAGCTTTCCCCCAGGTGCCACCTGCTGCGGCAGGACCTGAGATCACACACCTCTGCAGCTCTGGTTATCGATGGCAGCAGCCAGAACTGCCCCCCGAAAGGCTCCTGAGTGTCCCCAGGAGTTCTGGAGGTGCAGGAGCACAGGATTGTTCTTCCCAGGTCTCAGGGAGAGGCTTCAAAAGGCCTTGGGCATCTCCCAGAGATGCTGACACGCAGAATTTTAAACTGATGAGACTGGAACCTCATTTTATCAAAATGTGAGGGCTCTGAAGGGGGGAGAAGTCAGGGCTGACTGCAAGGGGTGCTCAGAAGGTCACATCCCACTGACTGCCAGAGGGACAGGCAGTGCCTTTAAAATTGCAATGCAGCNGATCATGATAAATATCCTGAGTTCAAACTGTGGCTGAGCTTGGTTATTCTATCCCAGTTCAAGCTTAACAACCCTAAAAGAAGCATAGAAGACAAAGTACTAAAAAAAGGGGGGGGAAAAAGTCTCAACTCTTCTGGCAAACTGTTAAAACAGATTTGCCAGGGAGAGGGGGGAAAANGTTGTAAAACACTTCCAGGACACAGACGTTTGCCCAGGGTTACTGTGACACATCCCAAGAGCTCCAGCAGGACTTTATTGGGATTATATTCAGTGCTATGGAAATGTCCCTACGTTCCAGGTGTAAGGCAAAGGGGTTGCCAATATTATTATTATTATTATTATTATNTTAATTGGTAATTCAAAAAAGAATTTTAAAAAAAATCAACAAAAATCAAGAAGTCAAAAAAATAAAAAAAAAAATAAAAAAGTTTATTTGGGGAACAAATCGGAACATTTTTGTGGAAGAAATATGCTTTTTTGTGGGAAGAAAAACTTGATTTCCAGTAAAAGCTCTTACCTTGACCCAGGTGGTAACACCCTGGAGCTCATAACAACCTGTAAAGTGAGGGAGTTTACAAAACCTTTAACTACAGGACTCACTCAATTTAATGTTCTTACCTCCTTCTCTTATTTCTTTGCTCCCAGTAGATGGCTGGGAAAACACTCGTGATGGTTTCACTGTACAAGCACTATTTTTTAAAGATGCAGCATTTAATAAAACACCCTCCTTGCTCTGTGTGTGCTGGCTTTGGAAAGAAAAGGGAAGAAATCCCAGTTTTGCTCAATGTTTCTGTCACAGAGGGTCCCGGTTCAGGTACAGAAAATAATCTGGAGCAGTTCACAAATGAAGGTCCATTTTCAAAATTTAACCATCAGGCATTGAGGTTTTGTTTCTAAATTAATTTTCTAATGTAATTGCATCATAATTAATTTAGTTTATTTTTTAATTTAAGTAATTGTCCCTTCATGTCACATAATTTACTGTTATGTATTTCACATTATGCTGGGTCTTTCTTACTTATTCTGCCAAATTTATTTTTTTATCTATATTTTAGAATTATATACAATTATTATACAGCCAAAATATTTTTTTTCCTTAAAAAGTGCAAAGGAGTCCAGTGAATCATATGGATAAAATACTCAGCTAAAAACCAAATGTTCTTCATAAGTGAAAAAACTATTCTTAAAGTGTAAAATTTGAGCTGAAAACCTGTTGAAATCTGACTGGAAACAGCTGTCAGTTCGAAGCCTCTGAAACAATTAATGCAAAGCCTAATTTTATTTAACAATATTATGACCTAAAGGAGCTATTATTCCTGATTGCTTTATAATTTAACTATTCCACAGTGCTCGTGCTTGGTTCTGTTAGCACAAAATCTGAAGTGAGACCGTAATTGATTGAATTTTAAATGTCAGCTGTCTTTACGAAGCAAACATCCCCTGCATAAGAAACAAATATTAATGAGAAATTGCTGCAAACGGGACGGCTGAGGGGTTATTATTGATTTTGATTTAAAGCTGAGTGTCTAAGGAGCTGCACTGTTAGGAAGGAATTAAGTGAAGGATGCGGATGGAGCCCGTGGGGTGTAACCAAGCCCAGCCCCTGATCCCTGCTCAACCTCTCCGAGGAGCCAGAGCACAGAGGGGAAGAGCACGGAGCAGATTTAATCCCCATCAAACCTGACGGAAGCCCCTGGGGAAGAGATAACAAAACACGGTGCAAAGGCTGCCGCGGTGCAGGGCAGAGATAACCACGGCTGCCTGCAGCTGCCCAGGCGCTGGTGGCAGCGATCTGGAGCTTGGTGCAGGCACACCTCTTCCACTCTTGCAGATTTTGCAGATCCCAACTCCCCTGCGTGGCTTTTCCTGTCCTCCTCTTGTTGTCTGAGCAGCCACGGCAGCAAGGGCTGAGCTCTGCTGTGCATTTCTGGGGGTAAACCCCCCCATCTCACCTGTGGAGAGGGTAGGAATTCCAGAGCAGGAACGGCTGCTAGAGAATAATTCAGAGAATCCCAGAATGGTTTGGGCTGGAAGGGGCCTGAAAGCTCATCTTGTTCCACCTCTGATGTGGAGGCACCTTCCACCCTCCCTGGGTGCTCCAACCCAGCCTTGGACACTGAATAATCCAAGGAATTTATGGACTAGGTCTCCAAGGGCAAGTGGATGAACAGTGGACACTGAATAATCCATGGACTGGCTCTCCAGGTGGATGAACAGTGAAATTAGGCACTGGTCAGAAGAGCACCAAGGATGTTTAAGCATTTTCTTCCCTGTCCCATGTGCACCAAGCCACGGGTGCACTAAATCTGTTTTATTGGTTTATTATATCACTGCTCTTGGGACTGAAGAATAAACTAATTAACTGCTCTGCTAAAAAGTGTCCTCTCACATCCCAAAATAAATCCCCAAGCATTGGATGGGGCTTGGGGCTTGGTCCAGTGGAAGGTGTCCCTGCCCAAGGCAGGGGTGGAATGAGATGGGCCTAAAGTCCCTTCAACCCCAAACCATTTTGTGATCTTATAAATTAATATTTATTAAACAAACCAAACCAAGAAACCCCGAACAAACCCAGCAATATGAGACAATAAAATGATAACACCCCAGAGCAGCTCTGGTGAAAATCTGCAAACATTTAGACATCCCCTATCAAAGCCTTTTTGCCTGTAAGAAATACTTCAAAGGAAATTGTGGAGCTATATGCATAATGTGAATGTATTTATTTATTTCACAGTAATAAAAGTATGATTCGAGCGGAAAACAAATGTGAGAGAGGATTTTAGAAAGCATCTACAAGGTAATTTTAAAACTATTTTGCCTCAAGCATTAAGAATTAAGAAGGCTGAAAAAAAGCAGGGGATTGTTGGTTTCATCACCCTCTTCCCTTCCAAAGGGCTGTAAAAAATGAGTGCTATTGAAGAATATTGAATTTCTAACACAGAACAGCATAATCTGTCATGCAGCAGAATGTTATTGCATTTTCCAGTATAATTATAAACCTGAAACCAGGAATACACTGAGATATCTGAGCCAAGAGGAGTCGCTACCTGATCCCATCAGGGGGATGTCTTTAAAAATTACAAATCTTAATTAACAAAATTATTGTAGCTCGCCTAGAAGGTGACTTCCAACATGACTGGAAGATTTAGAACCCTTCACCTTTCACTGATGGGAAGATGTTTTCCTTCAATTTTTTTCCTCCATGTCTTGCACTTGGAATTTTTGGAATGACGTCTACGGGAGAAGAAATAAAGGGAAAAGAGGCCAATCTCAAAAACCGTGGAAAGTTAAAGCAGAAAATGTAAGAAGAGCTTGGACATCGGTTTGATTTTGAATTAAGATATTTTAGAGGATTTGAGATTCCTTTTTCTAAGTGCCTCAGCACAGCAAGAAAGTTTTTAGCAAATTTGTTACAGAATACAACAGCAAATAAGTCAACTTTTTAAAGAGTGGGTTTTTTATAAGCCAGGGACTGCATGTTACTTGTTAACCTGCACTAATTGGTCTCTACATCAATTAATACTTGTTGCTGACATCCCTTAACTATTTAAGAAATGTTTTTGAAGTATTTGAGGTGAAAATATTAATAGGAAATAATCTGAAGTGCCAGAAATAGTGCGGGGTTTTTGGAACTATCTGACAGGCTGAATCATCTCTGATGCACACCAAGGACTTATCAAAAGCCCTAAAATTATCTTCCACTTCCCTCACTTGAAATCTCCCAAAACAGGAGAGAATTCACACCAAAAATGAAACCTTGACTCCTGATTGACACAAAGTTGCTTTCAAACCCTCCCTGGGTACGAAAACGGTGCTGGGAGCTGGTGTGAATCGTGGAGGAGGAGAGAAAATTTGGGGCAGTGCAGAAAATCTCACCTATTTGAACTGATCTTCACCTCCTCCTTGAATTTCTGGGGATTCTTTTGAGCACATAACTCCTCTTCAGCAAGGACAGTGCTCTTCCTTAGCCCCTTGAATTTAAGAGTCAATTGCTGCCACAACACCACAGAAAAGGCTTTTATCATCGTCTCGTCCAGCTGCTAAAGGAATCTTCCCTCTCTAAACTCTCCCTGGCACCACAGCATCGTTTTAATTCCCTCCTGGCTGCCACAGCTCGCTGGCAAACCCCGGTGACATTCCGAGGACCCCGTGAGCAGTGGCAGTGTGCAGGTGCTGTCGCCCTGGTTTTTCTCAGCCTTCTGACAATTTACATATTTGGAGCCAGAGTTTCACACACTTTCACGTAAACAACAGCCAGTGTTTACTTAATTGTATTTTCTGTTTTTCAGTCCTTTTGTGATAAGAGAAAGTTTGATGAGCATCCTTTTTCTCCAGTGGGATTGAGGAGGAAGTGACATGTCCTCCAATCCCTTGTGGAATTGAGAAACCTATAAAGTATGAGAAATGTAAATAAAGCTTCTCTTTTTTCCTCTTTCTGCTGAACCTAGCAGGTGTCAGAGTTTCCTTTATCGTGTCCTTACTGACACACAGGTGCCTCTTGCCTGGCCACCCCCAGGCTCTCAGCACCATTCCCTGCTGCTGCTTCTCCCCCAGTGAACACAGCAGCCTGGTTCCAGTCCCAGCCAGGCTTTGGGAGTGGGAATTATCCCTGCTCGTGGGAATTATCCCTGCTCGTGGGAATTATCCCTGCTCTCTCCTCGTAAGGAATGTGCTCCAAAGCAGCTGTGGCATTTTCCCTTAACAGCCTCACATTTCACTGATATTTAATTTGTTACCTGCTGTCTCTCCCGAATCTTTTCTGCACTGCTGCCCTCCGCCCTGCTCTCCTGTGTTTTATTTCTGCTTGTTACTCTCTTTTCCCTGCCCCTGGAGAGAAATGCCTTGCATTTATCCCCTTTCAGACACAAACCTCTGGATTTAATCCAGTGTTCTGAACTCTCCAGATTTTTCTCTGCGCCCTCCCTTCTCCTGCCCTTTGCCAGCAATTTGCCTCGTTGCTTTTCCTGGACTAAACTTGTTTGGCTTTCCTTTGGTTCAGGGTCTCAACCATTAATTTCGCTGATTGGAAGGAAGGATGGGAAGGCAATGAATCTGAGTGAGAATCAGATAAACTTCCTATTGATTTTGCTTTTTTTTCTGGAAGTCTTTGCACTCTGGTCACCAAGGGCAGTGACAAACAGGATGAGAGGCAGGAATTGGTGAAAGATTTCTGATGGCAGCAGTGCCAGAAGGAACACAGACATTTCCCAGACCATTTTCATCTTCTAGCAGCTCACAAAAGGAGAGGGAAAATCAAAATGTAAAAATACATTAATATGGAAATTTGTGAGTGGCTGATTCTATCTTCCCTCTTAAACAGTTGGAAAATAAACCTCATTGCCCATCTACGGATTGCATGGAAACAGATTTTTGGGAGCACTCTGAAAGAGCTTCTAATACTGATAAGCAGAGAAGAAAGGTGCTCACTTTATTGTCCTCACTTCAGTATTCATCCTCTCAATGATAATCTCAACAAGACCCTTTTTATTTAGTTATTAACCCTCTTTCCAATGAGATACAGTCAAACAAAACAACAAGCAAGGAATAAAGAGTCCATGGGAATTTTTTGTAAAATTTATAAACATAGAAGTTAAAAAACCAACAAAATTTGTTGTTTTTACTGCATCGCTGGGACATTTCGATAACAGATCAAGCAGAAATGAACGCTCTTGGCAGTGCACAAATGTTCCTTCACAACCTCACTCAGTGGTTTCAATGTATTTAACATATTTTTCTACTTATTACCTGGGCAATAAGGATTTCTTTTCTTATTTTCCTTTTTTAATTAAGTGGCATTTTCTTTCTTTCAGTGACATAATTTCTAGTTTAGAGATGCAGAAAGTAACATTGTGGAAGAGCCATCTCTTATCGAAAAGCCTTTGACTCTCTTGAACCACTTGAGTCTTTGACTCCCTGTCTGCTCGGTTTTGTTTCAAAATGAGGGCTTCTCCCCCCGTCTCTAAAGAAAACTTCAGCATTGTTTTTAGCTTCCTCTCTGACTTTTCATTGTGTTGATTCGGGTATTTCAACTACCTCTGCACGGGGTTGTAAGGCACCCAATCCTCCATCCGTCTCCATCAAGGGTGGGCTTTTGTTGTCCTGTTTGTTGCTAAGCTTTCTGTTGTAACTTTGGAGTCAGAAAATTTTCACACACTTTCATGTAAACAATGGCCAATGTTTATTTAACCGTCTTTTCTGTTTTTCATTCTTTTTGTGATAGGAGAAAGTTTGATGAGCATCCTTTTCCTCCAGTGGGATTGAGGAGGAAGTGACATCTCCTCCAATCCCTTGTGGAGTTGAGAAACCTATAAAGTACGAGAAATGTAAATAAAGTTTTTTCTTTTTCCTCTTTCTGCTGAACCTAGCAGGCGTCAGAGTCTCGTTTCTTGTGACCCCTACCAACACAGGCTTTGCCAGGGCCTCCTGCCTCCACCCATCCTCATCCCCTGGCAGCAGTGGGGGCTCTCCTCAACGCAGCACAGAGAAAGTGAACAATCCCACTCTGGTGTGTCGGGTTCTGCTGTTCTTTGCTGCTGTCAGTTCTTTTACTCAGAGCCCAGGTAGAGACACAGGAGACGCTGTTTCTTCTCTAGATTTGGATGTTTATTATTTCTTATCTAAGTTACAGCTACACGGAATGTGCTTCTAAGCTAGCAAGGTGGAAAATGGCCACGGAGTTCTTCTTCCAAGGCCTTTTGAAGGTCAAGTTATCCAATAATACAGTGGCAACAAATTCATTTTTACTTATAACCCAATAATCTGTTAACCTGACCTCTGCACTGCGGAAATTTCTGTCCAGTCACTGACTTGTTCAAACTTATGAAGAAGAAGGAAGAAAGAAGAAGTGCTGGCCACCACCCTAAATCCTCCATCTTGTTACCTGTATAGATATATTACTGTAGCCCAAAAACCTATAATTCCATATCTTCACCCAGTGATACAACACACTTCTGTTAATCACACACCAACAATTTCAGTGTTATTACACAGATTTGGAAGCCTTTTCCAGGGCCTCAGGTCAAATGCAGTGTGTCTTTGGGGATCTGTGCTTGTTAACTCTAGAGATTAAAACTCACACAATCCAGGGTTCCCACACTGGTGAGGGCATTTTCTGTCCCTGCTGCAGAGCTTTCCCCGCAGGTGCCTGGTGAGGACGGGCGTGAAGGAGCCCGGTGACGGTGCAGGAAGGGCACTCTCTGTCAGGGGAGTCTGGCTGAATCACTCAGCTCTTCTGGCAGCCTAAAATAAGCATCAGTAAAGCCTCAGCTCCCTGCTTTGCAGAGTTGGGAGGAGGCTTTGATATACTGATGTGCACTTCTCGACAATTCCCAGTGGCTGAGTGAAAACCTCTGCAAAGAATAAATTATTAGCACAGACCCTTCCCTGAGTCTTTTTCATGGAAAACGCTGCCGTGTGTGGATGTCACCTGCAGTAAAGGTGATGCTTTTAATCAAGGATCCTGACAGAGCCAAACAGAATTAAATACGAACATCATTCCAACAGTGAGTTGAACCCCTCTAACAAATAACCAATTTTTGTTAAACTGAAGAAACCCTACAAACATTCCAAACCTATATCTTGGTATAAACTTAATGAAAAAGTATATTTTCCCTAAGGAATTTCTACTGGAGAGAGTAGGGCTGGCTTATCAAGGGGAGAAATCAGCCCCCCATCTGCTTCTGCAGAGGTTTAAATCTCTTCCTCTGCCTGGATTGTTTTCTCCTAAAGATTTTTCTTCCAAACGAAAAAAAAAAAAGGAGAAAGATGTCTCCACAGATTGATTAATAATGTTGTTAAGCTCATCTGGCAACACTTTATCCTCTGTAAAAGACAGGTGCCCTTTGCAGAGAAATATTCCATTCTTTCTCCCTTCCTCCCTTTTGTCGCTCTGTACGAGCTCTACCATCCCGGGAAAGCGAGTGCTTTGTCTTCATGGCAGTGATTGTCTGCTCTGGGAAGGCCTGGGAAGACAGAAAACCAAGGATGGGAGATGGAGAGGAGCACAGGGAGGAGTTTTACCACTTTTAAAGGCCTGGGAAAGGCTCCCAGCTCTGCCGGCAGCTCCTGCAGGGCTCTGTGAAAGCGCCAGTCCTGGGACACACACGGTGCCACTGCAATTATGAGACAGAAACAGGGCAAAATTGGCAATTTTAGTGAAGCCTCCAGCAAACTGATGGGCCAGAGGGCTTCAGCTCAGCTTCGGGCAGTGCTTAGCATCGATTTTCCAGCTCCGGCGTGAATATTGACCTGTATGAATATTCCCTTCACCTCCAAGCAAGTCTGCAGCAAAGCTCTCCTTCACTAAGTCAAATTAAAAATTCACAATCCCAAACACTAGAATGACTGGCTGGATTGTTCTAAACAGATTTTTGAACAGCCGGAAGCCTTATAAATAGAATATTAGAAGTTGGCTGCTTGGAATAATTAAACCCCACTGTCCCATAGCCCAGGCAGGGCTTTGAATGTGTCGATTTGCAGAGCTTTGTGTTGACCTGCAGAGAGAGCAGAGCTTTGGGTGTGCTGATTCAAGGCCTAAACACATTTCCTGAGGAGAAGGAGGTGGAATTTTGTGTTAATGCTGGCGTGTGAGCTCTAAGCTTGCCCCAGCACAGGGTCAGTCCTGCCCTGGAGCCCCTCGGAGGCTGCGGGGTCTGAGCTTTGAGGTGCTTGGCAGGGGGAGCCCATTAAAGCTGCTGGCACTAAAGCTGGATTCCAGAGGGAACCTGCACACGTGGCTGATTGGAATCTGGCAGGGCCCTTCTGAGCTCTCAGTGACACTGCTGAAGTTTCTTTTCAGGCAGTGATGGATTTAGCGAGCAGCTCGGGGAGGAAAAAACGCTTGGGTTTCCTCCCTTCCTTCACCTTTGTACATCGTGTTGTTTGTGCTGCAGTGAGTGAAGAGAAGATTAAAACACCTCTTATTAATCTCCCACCCTTCACAAGTGATTTAATGTTTTACAAGCCTGGGTGGTGATTGCTGATAAGGTGCTGGGGAAGATGGCAGCAGCCTTTTCCATCTGAATTTAACACACTCCTCTTTCCACAAATATCAGTAGCAAAGGTGAACAAAAGAATGCTGAGGGCTATCAGGATTTTCCTTATTAGAGTTAATATCTGCTGCCATTGCTCAGGGGCAGTGGCACCTTCATAGCATGGGGCCTGTGGAGAGACAGACAGCCTGACAGGACCAGGGTGGCTCGTGGCTGGAAAGGGAAAAGGGATCCCTGAGGTGCTCTTGAGGGCTGATCTTGAGATAATGCAAAAATAATATGGTTCCAGATAACAATGGTGATTCAAAGAACAAAGAGAAGCAATTAAAAAAACTACAATTGCAAGTCGAGGAGAAATAATAAAACATACAAACCATCCTTGTCTCATACTTTCAGCAACTCCTTGCTCCTTCTTTTCAATGCCTTGACAAGATCTACACTTCTGCCTTGGAGCTGAGAGGCTGAAATTGCCATTGAAACCATTTCCAGCCAAACCTTTGGATGCGGTGGGACCTGACAGGGAAATGATGCACTGGCTTTGTCTGAGGCACTGGTATTTATGGTCTGGTCTTTTGAAGCAGAGATGAATTCAGCGACTTTTTCAGAAGAGAGAGCCGTAGGAGTTGGTAATCTCGCTGCTGAACAATATGAAGTGGTTGGCACTGGAGTCATTCCAGAACAATCAGCATTTTTCCTCCCTTCAGTGAAGGTTTTTTGAACAACAAACCACCTTACAATACAACAGACAGCTGTCCCAGCTCCACAGACTGCTCACACTGCAGAACCTCCACCAGCCCATGAATATTCAGAATATGTTCTGGGGATCATTTTGATCTCTTTTTAGCTAGGACAATACTTCACATTGAAATTCAGGTCCTGAAATGCAATTTTATTTGTGTTTTACCAGTAAGCCCTACCCGAGATCTATCCCACTGAGCACTGTGGTACCTAACTAGGGAATATGGATGAGGTTATCCTTGATTACCTTCAGTAGGAATCACAACACAAAGTGTTGTAGGAGGTTCTGCACTCAAATTTCCATGGTCCAACTCTTGCACACCAGTCACAGACTAAACTGCTTCCCTGAGCATAAAGTATGGGCTTGCTCTAACATAAGCTGTTAGCTTGAATGGAATGTTTCAACAAGATCAGTTTCTTTACCCGACTCTCTAATGCCTTTTCTTTGTTCCATAACGTGTCAGGGAAAAGTGATGTACAATTACGGCCGTGCGTGGTGAGCGTGCAGTGTTTCTCCAAAGAAATGACAAAAAGCACTTCTCCCTTCCCTCCTTCTGCTCCGGGCCAGGCTTCCAGCAGTAATGAAGCCTGTCACAAGCAGTGATTTGTCCAGAGAGCACTGAAGGTTAAAAATCACATCCAAGGCCCTTTCTGAGAGCCCATTTCAGTCGGATTTGCCTGCTGTAAGGACAAGGAGGCAGCGGGCTCTACGTGGCCAAGCACTCAGCCCCGTCACCATCCCACCCTCGCTGGGCTCTGGTCTGCACCTGTGATTTCCCCTCCCCTCCAGGTGCCAGCAGGGTCTGGAGGGTGCCTTCTGTGTGTGAAAAAACCTGTGGTTGAAAAACTTTCTACTCATCCCTGCTGCATAATCTGCATTTTTACACTCAAACCCCTGGGTGAGGATGGAGTGTTTGATAGCAGATCGTTTCATCTGAAATTACACCTGAATTAAGATGTTATAATCACAGGCAGTGACACTGCAACACTTTGCTTTCAGATTTCTGCCTCACTTTAGACCAGAGATATCACACAGAACTCCTCAGAATAAGTTTTTCAAGAGAAAAAAACCAGGAAACCTCTGGGCTGATTCCATGACATGGCAGAAACCACTGGAAAATGCAAATGCCATGTTGACACCGTGTCTTTTTCAGTACTCTGGATTCACAGTCCCAAATTTTATGGGCAATCCTCATATAGGAGACTGATTTTCGATTTAACTTGATGGTTTTTTGCAATATTTATGGACATCTAGGACTGGATTAATTTTACTTTATTTTGTCAGGAAGGAAGGAGGAAATGGAAGGGAAGTAGGGAGGAAGGAAGGAAGGAAGGAAGGAAGGAAGGAAGGAAGGAGCAATTTTTTGATTAAATGAAAATACACAATATATGATAAAACATGTGATGTTGTCCTACGAGTGTAGGAGGTCCATAAAGGATTCCTTTCACTTTCTTCAGCCAACAGACACCCCTAGAGTTATAAGTTATATGGAGTTATGTACTCCATACACACCTAAACACTTTCAGGAGCCTGATTTTCCTAAAAGGTAACATTTTTTGGAGCAGTCCTAGCCCATCAATTAAATCTATGTTGAAATACAACACAAAAACCCCAAACCCAACACATCAACTTCTCCCTCAGAAGACCCCACTGGCCCAAACTTCTCACCCAGATTAGGACACTCCTATAAAGAAAAAGTTTTCTCAGCAGGTCCCTGGAGGTGACCAGGTCAAACAGAACCATCTGGAGTGTTTACACACCTTTGAGCAGAGGGGGGATCCAGCTCACCCTGCACCCCCAGTGCCAAAGCTCTGCGATCTCAGCAGTGCAGACGGGCATCCCGCACTCAGCACCGGCAGATTCCCAAACATTTCTCTGAAAAACCTGAAACTCTCGGAGGGATGGGTGTCTGTGCTCTGCTGAGGAGTTCCAGCACGTCCCCAGGAGCCCTGGGAAGAGGAAGGAGAGGGAAGGAGGCTCCCTCACAGGCACATCAGAGCAGAGCTGTTTGTCACAGTGCTTTCCATTCAGGCACACTGACGTTACACCACAAACCATAAACTTTACAGAATGAACGTGTCAATATTCTGGGGATAAAATTTAGCACCAGGAAGATTATTATGAGCATTGAATGAGGAGTTCTATACGGAAATTCAGCATGATGGAAATAATTCATTCAGCAGAATGAATAAGGACAAGGAAGAATTAAACTCTCAGTATTTGGGATTTTTCATCTCAAGTACAGCCTTCAAGGACATTTGTGCTTCCTTTGGATGTGATTAAAGAACCCCACAGGTTTAGGATAAGTGGAGAGGAAGAAGTCAGAGATAATATGAAACTTTGCACCACGGGTCACCCCGTAGAATAATTTAGACAGGAAGGGACCTCTGCAGGTCATCTGATCCACTCTGTCCCTCAGAGCAGGGCTGATTTTGGGGTTAAATCAGGTTACCTGTGGTCACATCCACTCACATTTTTAATGTCTACAAAGGCAGAGTTTCATCAGCCTCTGCAGGGTCGTGTTCCATCACCACCATCGCCACCACAAAGCAGATTTAGTCCCTGTTCACCCCATTGAATTCCTGAGTTCAGAGTGGAGGAAAGCTTTCAGGGATATGTTGCAAGCTTGGAACTCATGGAGATCAGACATTTTTCCAAATTCCAGTATCAGAGTGAACAGTTTAGACTAAGAAAGCTCACAGAAGACAAATCTCTTACATTTTACATTTAGCAAAAAAAAAACCCAAATTTCAGTCTTAACACGTTCAATGAAAAATTAAAAAAAGATTGTTTGGCCAACATTTTTGTCCTAAAAACATTGGTAGTTTCCTGGAGTGGTATAAGCACTTATTCAGAAGCAGAACTGCTATACCACGACCAAAGGAAATAATTCTTTTAAATCTTTAAAAGAAAAATCCTTTAAATATATATATGGCTTGCAAAACAAGCAGTAAAACGCTGTTTTATTAAATGGATTCCTTTTCAGTGGTTAAATTTTTAGCGCTCAGATGGTAGAAATAACTGATTTTCAATGACAGCATATATCTTTCTTGTGTCTGATTAGCTGTTGCCATTATTTATGGCTTTGTGCATGTGATAGAAACATAGAGAAGACAACATGAATCTTTCTGCCTCTGCTGACAGGCCAACTAATCCATTACTAAGTCTCCTCCATTCTTATTCCACTTACCTGTAAACCAATAGTGTCAGCGCTGAATTATATTTGATATTGAAACTATTGATGAATTGCAAAGGTTAAAATTAAAGTGTGATTTATGTTGTGATCGGTAGCACGGTGCTAGAGCACCAAGTGATCTGTGCAAAATTATAACCATAAATACACTTCAGGCTCTGCTTTGGAACCTCTGCCAGACAGCTCCACTCTTCTTCTGTTTCATTCCGTCCCCCTTTCCTCTCTCCGAGGCTGGAGCAAAAGAAATGCAAATAATTTTGCTGATAAAGATCATAAGCTGCCTGGTTTTGATGGCTTTCTGAACAAAAGGATGTTGCTCCATTTCCCTGGGGACTCATCTGAAGTGCTGCTGCAATCAATGGGAAAAATATTGAGTGGAACAACACGCACTCAGCTTATTTGACAGCAGTTTATAAAATTCCAGGTATAATTCCCTGCAGTTCAGTCGTGCTGGACGTCTTTACTACGGTAAGAAATACTTAGCAAATGAAAGAATTATTTCCTCAAACCAGAATAGTGTCCCTATCCATAAGCCTCTGCTCCCTTCGTGCAGGCATCCGTTTTTCAGAGGATATATTTAACAAAAGTGAATGGTCCATTTTCTATATACACAACCTGTGCTTTGCAAGGAAACATTCCTGAAATATCTGCCTCAGAAGAAGGTTGGAGATCATTATCCTACCCATATCTCCCATTCCTGTGATCATTTTCTCTTCAGGTGCGGGACCAACCATGCGAGTCCCTAAACACCACTAAAACCAGGCTCATCCTGCAGATTGAGGAGCAAAGGTTTATAAATTCCCTTTCATCACAGATCTCCCACTCCATGTTGTGTTGCACAACAAAAGGCAGCTTCAAATGCACTTTTTCAGGTGTATCTTCAGCCAGTCCCTCCGTGGCACGACGTTAGAGAGCTCTGAGTCCTTGGTGTGCAGATTGTAACTGCTGGAAAAAAGAGTCGGAAAAAGGCAAAACTACCAATGTCTGGGAATAGCAAATCCAACTCTGTTGATACTTTCCTTCTCAAATACAGAATTATAGAATCATAGAATGGTTTGGGTTGGAAGGGACTTCAAAGGCCACCTAGTTCCAGCTCCCCTGTTACAGGCAGGGACACCCTCCACCGTCCCAGGCTGCTTCAAGCCTCATCCAGCCTGATCTTGGACACTTCCAGGGATGGGACATCTACAGGTTTTCTGTTCCTGTGCCTCACTTTCACTTTAAAGCCATTCCCCCTGTCCTGTCACTGCCTAGCACAAAAACAGGTGCTAATTTAGACCTGAGCAGAGAGCACAGACTGAACATTGTGAGAAAACAACAAAACACCACGCATCTCTTACCCTGGATGACAAAGGTGCACCAAAGAGTTTCACTGGGAAGTCTTTGCAGGTTTAGAATGACCCAAAATCCCAGGCTGAATTCCTGGATCGGCTGCTAAAGGACTCTTTTCATAATCTAAACCCCGTGATGCTGAAAGTCGGGGTGTTCTGTAGTGAGACGCACAGAACGTGACACGCGTAGCACCAGGCATGACTTGGACAGGCTGGGACAGCAGAATTCCTGTAGCTCTAAATCAAACCTTAAAGAAATATCTCTCCTGATATTCCCATGTTTTCATCTTGCTGAAATTTATGCTCGACTTTCCTGCAGTAATTTAGTGCTTTTTTTAATAAAGAAGCAACCTCTACTGGAGAGCAAACCAAAGGGAGAGATTTGTTAGCACGGCCCTGATTTAATTGGTTACACTGAGGTTTTGCACTTCTACAGGTGGTGGAGGAAAAGTAGAAACAGTGACAAATGAATAAATTCAAGCTGCACAAGGAGTATTTATTTCTCTGTTTACAGTTTCCAGCCGCAGAAGATGTTGTATCTATTGATCCTGACACTCCGTGTGCCAAGGATGAGTTATTTCACCCGCTGCTCCTCAAGCACTGGTCCACACCTTCCTGACAGAAAAAAATAATTTATCCCTTTGAAAGTGTTGCCTGGTCATCTTTTGAGGTTTAAAGGCCAGTTGATCTATGGCTCTGAGTTCTCATTAAAGGGGCTGGATGGCTTTTTGTTAGATGCCAGGAAAAGGGGGATATACGGCAATGTATCCGCCTGTCTTTGTACCTGTCTCAGCTCAACTGCAGAAAAGCAATCCCCACAGCCAAAGGTATGGCCAGCAGAAAGAAAATATCACGGGATAAAATTAATTCTCTCACAGTTAAGCACAACTGCCAAAATTTGTATGACTTTCAGATATTTGCAAATTTTTTTAACATAAACTAGATTATCTACATTTACATGAAAAAAAAAATAGTGAGGCTTTAACCTTCATAAACTTTACCAGGTTCTTTGCCTCATTTTACCTTAAGAAGAAGATTCAGATTTCGGATGAACTCATAAATCTAAACTGTATCTATAGGCTCGAGTAAGAACCACACACAGTTAAGAGAAACAAATGGTATTTTGCACAAAGAAGGAACTGAACAGAGTTTGCCTCCATTTGTTTTTGGAATAGTTCATTTAGGCTACGAAACAGCACAACAGCACTGGGCCATCTTTTCAGAGGAAGCCTTTAGTGCACCAAAAATTGTGGAAGTTTATAGTGGATATAAACGAGTGAGAAATTTCTTACTTAGCCCAGCGAAGGCTGTTCCCTGAATTGCAGGAATGACCATGGCGTAGCTGGAATGTTACCAATATGGAGTTCCTAATATGGAAGCCCAGGAAAATGACACAGCAAATGACACACAATTTATAAAGTAAACAGAACAGTAGGGTTCATTTGCCCTAAGTTGTTTCTTTAACTGCATTGATTAGCAATTCATCATCCTATTTAAAATTCAATATTAACAAAATTGTAATGGATCAGCCTGACTCTGAAATCAATTCCATAGTCATAGCCATGCCCTATTATGAAGTAATGGCAATGCTAATTTTATTCTGCCAAATGTAAATTGAGTGATTTATCACATCATTATACACTTACCTCGCTCCTTCAATTGGTTTCAAAATAAAAGGAGGCAAAAAAAGAAAGCTCAGGGTCACAAGTCCCCATTTTTGGATTGAGTAGCACTGAGTTAGGCAGTCAATGCATATAAAATGCAACAGAGGATTTTAAGAAAGGAGTCAGAACCTGGTCCTGCCTGGCCTCTCTGACTTCAGCCTCCCTAACTGCCTCTGAGAATGGTTGGGTTTTCTGTCAGGTGAGAACCCAGCCCTCAATTTCTGTCACATTTCCAGAGGAGATTTAATAAATATAGTGCAGGGCTGAGAAATAGAAAAGATTATATTCTGTCCCTGATTCAAGACTAACTTGCTGGCAAGGAGCTCAGGTTTTTTGCTTTGCGGTAAAAGAACATCCCATGAAGGCATTTCAGGAATTTTCGGAGATTTAATTAAGAAAACTTCCAAAGCAGCCACAGCTCTGTAACTAAAGCAGGGATGTTCACAGAGGTCACCATCCACTCATTAACAGTTTTGCAGACCAAATGTGCCTCTCAGCAGCCCAACAGCCCAAGTTCGACTGACTGGAGCTGAGCTGGAAAACCCAAAACACCAACAAAACGGAGCCTGGTGGAACCAAGGGGCTCCTGCCAAAGGAAGGGCAGGAAAACAACAACAAAGAGGAACCTGGTGGAACCAAGGGGTTCCTCTCAAAGCAAGGGCAGGAAAACACCAACAAAGCGAGGCCTGATGGAACCAAGGGGTTCCTGCTAAAGGGAGGGCAGGAGAACACCAACAAAGCGAGGCCTGATGGAACCAAGGGGTTCCTGCCAAAGCAAGGGCAGGAAAACACCAACAAAATGGAGCCTGGTAGAACCAAGGGGTTCTTGCCAAAGGGAGGGCAGAAAAACACCAACAAAGTGAGGCCTGGTGGAACCAAGGGGTTCCTCCCAAAGTAAGGGCAGGAAAACACCAACAAAGCAAGGCCTGGTGGAACCAAGGGGCTCCTCCCAAAGTAAGGGCAGGAAAACACCAACAAAGCGAGGCCTGGTGGAACCAAGGGGCTCCTGCCAAAGTAAAGGCAGGGAAACACCACGGCCAGAGCAGGCAGGGAAGGATTTGATGGTCCAAGGCCAGCTGGAGCCGTGGGGCAGAGCAGGCCCTGCCACGCTGAACCGCTCTGTGCTCCACGGCTTCTCAGAGCTGCCAGTCACAAACCCAGATTCTCCCTGCCTGGAATATCAGGAAAACTCCTCTGGCTGCCACCACCCACCTGCCACCGGCATGAGTCCACCCCCACAACAACCCCAGCAACCTGAAATAAAGTGCTTGGCCTGAACTAACTTCTGGAAAAAAACCCAAAATATTCTGTTTACAAAGCACAAAAACACCCCTGGTTTCAGCCGTCCCTAATTGCTGTTGTAAATAATCTTTTCCAGGCCTTTTTCATATTCTCTAAATCTGTCTCTTACACCTATTTATTGCATATCTAATTTGCTGTGAACAGAAGAAGCGAATAATGTCACAGCTGCTAAAGGAGCTGGGATGCCTGAGAAAGACCAGCCATTAATGTTCTGTGTTATTGAGCTTTTAAGGGGTTTGACTGCTGGCATTATGCAAAGTACAGCCATTTCAGTCATTGCTTTGGTGGCTGCCACATTTTCACAAGCATATGCTGCTACAGGGCCTGGGGCATCTCTAAATAATGATAAAAAAGTCAAAATAAAAGTTATTTGGCTCATAATTATGTAAGAATCACTTTCAGCCGACCTCAAATGATAACAAATATTAAACTTAAATAAGAGGCTGGATTCTTGGCAGAAGCCTCAGGGATTGATGTGATGCTGTGACAAATAAGCAGAAGGGCAATTGTTAAAAAAGCTACAAGAACAACTTATTTGATTACAATGTTAGCCCTGTGTGACCTCGTGTTTGCTTCACTCTTTTTTTCCCCTAATTACTCCTGGTAGAAGGAAATGCCTGAACCAAGTTTCAAGCCCAGGACAATTTTTGAACCCCTCAGAAAAAGCCGAATTTTGACATCTTTGAACCGCAACCAAGTGCACAGGATGGCAAGAAGTGAGAAGAAAACTAGAAAACTTTTGAAAACAAATATATCCAATAAATTTGCAAGACCTTTGTTGAAGACTGGAACATTTTTTCATTTCAGTAACCTGAAAATAAGAGGGATGAGAATGAAATAGAGTCTACCCTTGAAAAATGCGAGAAAGGGCAGCAAAAAGGAACAAAGGATGAGCACAAGAATCCAAGCTAAGGTAGTAATAAAAACAAAACAAATGGAAAAAGAAAATAAAAGAGTGGATTCTGTGTTCTACTTCAACACACAACCCCAGCATCTGCGTTTATCCTTGAGATCTTCGAAAACACTGCTGTCTAGGAAATCTGTTTTTTAAAAAAAAGAGCCATGGATTTCCCTAGAATTCCTGTGCACCAGCACTGGGTCAGAAGGAGGTGACACGCCCTGTGGATGGGGACAGTGACCCTGTGCCCTGCAGGACAGCACACCCTGAGGCTCCCCTGCAGGCTGCCCCTGCCCTCCTCAGCCACTGAAGTCCCTTTGAAGAGCCGTGACCTTCCTGGAGCTCTCGGGAGATGGGAAACCTCTGCACACTCTGGCTGAGCTCTCTGGGCATCATCCTGTCTTGGTTTGAAAGACAGGTGTCTGCTTAAGGAGGGCAGCAGCCTCCCTTGGAATGGAAAAAATGCAACTCGCCTCCCTCTGAATTATTATAAATTTGAAATTAAGGGGCTTTCAGGCAAAGATATGGGGAATAGGAATAACAGTTCTTTTACTAAAATATATATATATAAATATAACAAAGCAATAATGCAGAAA
>VYXC01009752.1:61480-124255 GCA_013397175.1 Platysteira castanea
ATGGGCAAGGCCTTGCTGGGCCATGAACAGGAGATAATCCAGGAGCCAGTTCTGTGTGAGCCATGGGCAAGGCCTTGCTGGGCCATGAACAGGAGATAATCCAGAGGGAGGAGGCAGGGAGCACCACCCCTCCTGGTCTCAACCGCCCATGAAAATGGTAATAAAATTTTTTTGGGGGCCCATCTTACACTGTAACTTAGGACACATCCTCCCGCTGGAGAGCCAGGTTAGCTCCAAGAGCCCTGAGCCCCTCCAGATCTGCCAGCAGCAAACGCAGCAGGGTGGCAGGAGACAGCCTGGCCAGGAGATGAGAACGTTCATGTTGGAACCCTGGGTGGTGCCCCGCAATTCCCCACGAAGCTGACTCTGGTTTGGGACACCTCTGGAGTTCAGGGCTCATCAGGCATCTGTAATTTCCCAGATGAAAGCTTCTGTCTGCACAGTGCCCCGGGGCAGAGGGGCAGCTGTCCCCTGGGCAAGGGGGAGCGTGGCCGGTGCTCCCACAGGGGCAGTTCGTGCTCCAGGTCACCCCTTTTTTCACTGGGGGCTTTGGGAGTGACACTTTAAGTGCTCAGCCATTCGTCTCATACTTGCAAATAACGCAGCCAAACGCTCCGAGGTGTTTTGTGCAAAAGCTGTGGAGCTGTTTGCAATTAAAGAGCCCATTTATAGCCATATTCCTCTAGTTTGACCCTGCTTGAAAATCACTTCATCAAAAAGAAAAGGTGAAAAAAGCTTTTAGTTGTGAACATTCTGGGAAGCAGGATGGAAATATAAATTTGAAGGTAAATATCCTCTTTAACTGGTTTGATACCACCCAGATCCACAGTCCCAGGTGTGGCACAAGAACAACAAAACCATTGTGTAGTGGATTTATTGCTCACCAGGGGACTGAATCTAAATCTTTACATAATACCTGGAGTCTTTTCACTGATTTTCATGGCTGTGGACCAGGTCTGAGCTACTTGTTTCCTTTTTATCCCACCCTGAGTGTGAAAAAAGTGCTCTGAATTGCTGAACTATTTTAAAATGTTACCTTTCTGCCAGGCAAAGTGGACAGGACTCAACTGTAGCAGGAGAGATTTGCCCCTGATCATCTTCTTTTCTTCTAACAACATTTCAGATAGAAAAATTCAGCGTGAATAAAATGGATTAACTGAAGCAGGTTTGCAATTGAGGAAAAAAGCCTGTCAGAAAACCAGATCTATTTTGCCAAAAACTTAGAATTTCACTGAAACACAGGGGGAAGCTAAAATTACTCCTCCCTGTGCATTCAGATCACCCTTTGAAGGGCTAACATTAGTGTGCTGTGTCTGATAAAGTCTTTCCAAAGCTGCAAAAAAGCAGCCCTTAACAATTTCCAGTGATACTTCTACAGAGGTTGGAAGCAATCACTTGCAGGGCTTGGAATTTGGAACTTTATGTGCCAGAAACACCCAAGGACCACAAACTGCAGCCAGGAATGCCAGCACTGCCTCATTTTAAATTAGAAAATAAATAGAAAAATAGCAGGAAAGAAAGAGAATGAATTGTGGAGCAGAGATGGTACCTAACCAGCCAACCCTGAAGGGATTAACAAATAAAGGAGGAGTGTGAAGGTGAAAACCCCAAAGAGATTCACTGCCCTGCCAGCTGTCCCTAAACTGGGGGGTCTGAGTGACCTCACATCACAATAAGTCCAGGAGCAATTTTTTGGGGGAAGAAACCCAAACCACAGTGCTCTGGGGGAGGAAAAACCACAATGCTCCAAGAGCATGAAGTAGATCCTTGAATTCAAGTGCTCTGCAGGCTGAGCAGTCTCTGGCCCTACTGAATCCAGCAGGATGTGAACACGGATTTTCCCTGGCAGTAAAGGAGCCCATGGGCAGGTCCAGCTCAGTGAACCCATCCATGGAGAGTGTCCTGCAGCTCCTGGGAGTGAGGGAAATTCTGGATCTGCTCTCAGCAGCCATGCACAGTGTGCCAGCAGTCCTGCTTGGAGAATGCCCTTTGCTTTCTCCTTTTATTTTTTTCTACTCACCAATATTCCGTAGAACTCTTTTTTGTTTGTTTTCCCCAGAGGGAAAATACTCTAAATATCATGTAGTGCACCTGTTTTCCTGCTCCAGCAAATATTCATCCATCCCCTACCATTTCAAATGCTGGCAATAAGGCATCACATTTATTTCCTACAAGGGATTAGCTCCTTATAAACCCACAGTGCTGCTGCACTAACGGGGAACAACTGAAGGTACAAGTGCTGCATTAATACTTTACCATCAACAAGCTTTGATCCTCCGTGGCTGCAGCTCACCAAAGCCAATTAATTCCTGCTGAATCCCTGCCTCTGGGCTAAAAACACCTAAGCACAAGTTTAATGTACTCTGACTGCTTCCCCTGAGAGGGTACCTGCAGACAGAAGCCAGTTTTAAACTAAAGCATCTCCTGGGAGCAGAGCAGGCAGAAGGGCCTGGTTTCCCTCTAGGCTATTTAGCCAGAGAATTTTTTGGCACCCTGAAGGGTTTTCTGTCAGAGGTGAAGCTCACAATGACCCTTTTGCACCACTCCACGCTTGGATTTTATTCAGGGCTGGTGGAATTACACACAGCTGCTTCTGGACTGCACTGCAGGCTCACAAATCTGCTTGTGAGCTCGGGAAAATTCGGCTGAATATTTGTCCCGACACACCTGAAAAGCTCGGTGACCTGCAGGGAAAGCTGTGAGAGCACCACGGGCAGTGCCCAGCTCTGCTCCTCCGTCTTGCACACATTTTGTACCCTTCCCAGGGTGCTGGGATTCACATTCAGCCATTAATTCCCTGGAACTGGGCTGGCAAGCAGGCACACTCCATTTATATTTAATCCACCAACTCCTGAATGCTGATGTGTGCCAGCAAATCAAACGTAAATGCAAAGCAATATGTAATCTGTGAGAGCTGAGGAAAATTATCAAGTGACACACTTTACCATGTGAAATAACTAAATCAAGCACGATTCCTTCCAAATGAACAGAGATGAGCACATTGCACTGAATTTGAAAGGTCCAGCAAGCCAACAAAGGCTCTGTTAACGAGTCAGGAGCCTTATCTGAGGGGATATTGAAATAACCCAGCTCAGCAGCCCAGCCTTTCTTTTATTTGTTTCATTCATTACTTTGTTTACCAACACTAAAACCCTCTGCCCTGCAAGCTGGTCATGAAGAAATCAGAGACTGATTAATGGAGAAAATGAAGGGAAACCAGTCCTGCTGATTAACTGGGAGTTAATCAGAATTCCTCTCTGTTATCCAACTTCCTCGAGTTAAAATGAGACTCAGAAATCCTGACCAGCACTCCTCTTGTATTCAACATCCCCATCTTGAAGCTGGCATCTGATTCTGAGGCAGACTTCTTCAAAGGTTATTCATGTGTTATTTTTACAGCTTTTTATTAGTGGTTGCAGCAACTTGCTGAGGAGTGAAGCTGAAAAAACGTAACCCAGGCACCCTAAGGGCCGAGAAAAGAGAATTAAGAAAAATGTAATATGCACTTCAAAAAAGCCATGGTCCCACACGGTCTGGAGAGGGTTCGGGCAGGGATGGGGCCAGGGGTGCTGCAGGTCACAGGGCAAGGCAGGAGATCTGATTGTGCACATCCTCCACATCCCAAATTGCCTGAACTCAAGTGGTTTGTCCTTCATTTTTTAAAAAACAAATTACTGTTCACAGGAACATCTGAGTTTCAAGACTGCCTCAGAAATTAATTTCACAGGCTGTGAAAATGCTGCAGAAAACAAAGTCCTGTCTCTTTTTGGCTTTTCCAGCCAGCTGAACGTGCTGAGATTTAGGCTCTGCTATCCTGATACCACTTGAGAAGTGCATTTTGCACAAAGCTTGTGGCACTACAGGATTAAATGTGGGATAAAGGGCTGTAGTGCACCCATGGCCTTTTTACTGAGGGCTTGCAGTTGCAGCACAATCCGATACAATAAAACTTGTGCCCAAGTTTATATTCTCTTTTTTTTGTTTCCAAATGGCATGACAGCTGGAATCATTCCATAACTGCACAAGCCCAAGAAGACGTTCTTAATCTCAATTTAGGATTCCTGAAAAGGCTTAAGGGGATGTTCAGCTGTGGCCATTCTAACTCCACTAAAACAATAGAGCTGTACTGGGTTACACCCTCTGAAGACACAGCATCAAGAACTGCACAAAATTATCATTAATAAACTGATGGAAAAGTAGTGAAATTGTCACTAATGCACTTCATGGATGTCTTAGAACCTCCTTCCCTTCATGTCTGTGAGTTATGGATATGAGATACAAATTCAAACATATTTTTGCAGTAGTAAATCTTTTTCTCTGTCTATCCCTCATTATTTCCAGATGAAATGAACTTGTGCTGATAGAGCTGAAGGATAATCAGAAACAGACTAATAAATACATTATAAGTCTGATTATAAGGTATTGATTTGGGAATTTTTAAACTGCCTCTCTTAAAATGACTGTGCTGCTAAGTGGGGTAACTCAAAGGACCGAGAGGGATCCTCTCCTGAAGAGCTGAAAATGATCCACTAGAACCTACCTGTGGGAGGAAAACATGTTCAGTTCAGATAAAAAAGGCAAAAAAGGGAATTTATGCTCTCTCCCACACTCCAGATGATCAATTTTACTCATGGGGAAGCCAGCAGACACTTTCCCCACCAATTTGTGGAGCAAAACCTACAAACCTGCAGACTCTGAGGAGCAGCGAGGATGTCACTGAGGGGCAAAAGTTACACCCAGGTGTTTTCAAAACTTTCTGGAGTTTAAAACACAGGTGGTTTTGAATATGTGAGCTAGGAAAATCTATATGATTAGACTGTAATTTTAAGAATATTGCTCTGCCTGTCTGCTGTAATCAGGGGCTTCTCTGAGAAACTCATCTTCTCTGTATCAGCAAAGAGCTCGTTAATAATTACTGATTTATAAGACATCGAATTTGTGCTCAATAATGCTAATTTTATGGATTCCTGAACATCTTCTTGAGCAGTGTCATTATTTAATATCAAAGGAGTGGGGAGTTCAAATAAACCAGCTGCATGTTTTCTCTGCTTTGCATTCTGCCTCCAGAGGAGAATACAAAAAAAATCAAGAAATTCGGCATAACTCACATCATCCGGATGGATTTGCCCATCACACAGAACTGAATTACACCTCTTATTAACCAACAAATCCAATATTTAATATAAAAGCAACTTAAAGGAGATCATTACTTTTGCAATATCAGCAGATTGTAGCATGCAAAAGTACAAACTGTCAGAAAAACAATGTTTTGTAGAAATCCTTTCACGACTCGTCCTCTGTCTGGAGTAAATTGTGATTAGCTTTGACACATGAAGGGGTTGCAAATGATTCGATTAATTCAAAAATTATTTTCATGGAGAAGATCTATGTTCCTCTGCCACTTAACTAACCATGAAGTCAGTGTGATGGAACATTCAAACCCAGGAAAACTCCTGCTGGAAGGATCCAAACAGCACCAGAAGAGTTTTGTTCAGATATCACTTTCAGCACTTCACTTTGCCGCCAGACCTTGCAAAACTTCTTGGGACTTGGGCAAAAATTCCAGTTGTACACCAAGCAACCTGCTGGGTTTTAATGGTAGATTATTTTAACTCATGAAAATCAGTACAGAATAAACCACTTTTCTGTCACTTTCTCTCTGTTTCCCTCAGCACAATTCCCTCTCTCTGGCTGTTAAGCTCCAGGTGTGACCATGGCCCTACTCCCTGCTTGCTGTCAAGGCTGAGTCCATGCTTGTGTCATGCTCCAACCTCTGCTGCTCTGTGGCTTTTTCTTCTCTGGATTTCCCCTTTTTCTTTAAACCATGTGGGATTCAGTGTCACTGAGCAATGAGGAATTTTAAATTTCCCGTATATATCACATATCTCCATGCTGTGTTGTTATTTCTGAGGCAACACTGATGCTGCAGACACTCCAGAAAGCAGATCTCTGATGGATCTGCACTGAAAGTGTTCTCCAGCATGGATTTTGGAATCACAGAATCATTAAGCTTGGAAAAAGCCTCCCAGAGCACTGAGCCCAAGCTGTACCTGATCCCCACCTTGTCCCCAGCCCAGAGCACCGAGTGCCACCTCCAGCCCTTCCCTGGGCACCTCCAGGGATGGGCACTCCAAACATCCCTGAGCAGTTCCAAGGCCTGAGCACCCTTTCCATGGGGAAATTCCTGCTGCTGTCCACCCTGAGCCTCCCCAGGCCCAGCCTGAGGCCGTTCCCTCCCCTCCTGTCCCTGTTCCCTGCCAGCAGAGCCCGACCCCCCCTGAGCCCCCTCCTCTCAGGAAGTTTTAGAGAATGTAAAAGTTCCCCCGAGCCCCCTTTTCTCCAGACCAGAGCTACCAGGCTCACTGCTTCACTTAATAAACACCTTCCTTTTTTGTTGGAGTCTAAAGTTCTGTCCACATTTAATTACAAAAATTCTCATTGTGAGAACAGAATTGCAAGAAATCTCTACTGGCTGAATTATAAATGAGGTCAAACCCTGCAATCTCTATTCAAAAACACTGTCAATGACATTATCACCTTAGTGACTCCCTGATTTGACCCCATACCTCTTTACCTCAGATTTCACCTGAAATTCCACCTGAAAACGTAACTTGGAGTGCAGTAGGAGCTCACAACCATCTATTTGAGCAGAATAGGGATGAGATTTATCCCATGCTGTCATTTCTGCAGAAAGGCCTGCCATAAGCAGGTTGCAGGATTAAAACCCCTTCCAGTTTGCAAAGCCTCTCCCTTAAAACCACATTTTCAGCAGTAAATGTGCTCTGATCTCAGCTTAGCACATCGAAGCTGTTCTGGAATCAAACTTTCCCTTGTTATTACTACACATTTTTAGGTGTAAAGATGACAAAGCCTCTCCAGGCTACCTTGAACCTCCCCTTCTGCCCCTCTGATGCCCTTGGCTGATGTTAGAAAGAGCAAATAGATTGCAAGGGAGTGGGATCAACTCACACATTGGGTTTGTTGTTATCTCCAGGCCAGCACAGCTCAGTGTAATTCACCCAATTCTGTAATTTCTGCCCAAGAAACTCCCTGCAATGAGATTACAGGAGAACTGAAGGTCACTTCTGAACTGTGTCATCCAGAGGAAATTCAATGTATGCTTGCACTATATTTATCTCCAGCGAATGTTGTGCAACAAATAGGATAAAGCAGAGGTGGGCAGAGAGATAAAATTGAGAGTGAAGTGTTGGCTTGGGAGGGTTCACGGCAGGGAAAATCTCACCAGGCTGCACCAGGCAGATCTGGGGTGCTGGGGCTCTGTAAAGTCACCCGAACTCCTCATTTTTTTAAGAGCCAGTTGTGTTTAAAGCAGATTTTTTTGGTAGGAAATGGATTGCTGCACATAAACACAAGTGGGACAAAAATTAGCGAGCAAAAAGAGCTCCCAACCCTACACAAAAGTTACAAAACACTTACTACAGGTAATGATCTCTTACCTGAGGGCTCCATGTCAGCCTTCCAGGCAGGCAGAGGGTTTCACTTCTGCTGCAGGAAGCAGAGAATTCCAAGTACCTCAGCAAATGTCTGCTAAAATCAGGTTTTACCTGGAAATGTGCACTAAATGTTAAACAGCAATGGATTTTCCATGTAATCAAATTGTGCTCCTATTAATACTTCTCATGAAACACATTTTACATCCACTCCCATTAGCAGGTAATTTTTTTCACGTAACTCTTCTCCTCCTCTTGCAGAAAAAGCAGGGAAATATCACCGAGTTACAAATTCCATTTCTGTAGCTCATTATATAAATTATTCAGAACTGTTTTATAAAGTGGGGACTTCAGCTTCCTTTACAGAAAGAGAGAGAAAAGACAGTCCTAAAACAAAACAAAAAGAGGAAAAACCGCCCCAAATATTTGATGAACTTTAATTATCCTTTCCATTAAACTGCAGCCTGCTCACCAGTTTGTAATCTCAGGAAAATGTCCTTTATTCAATAGATGTTACTCAGGATATTTTATATATTTATCACGATTACCTTTCCAAACCTCCTAACTCTCCCTGCCCAAAAGGAAAGAGGAAAGAGAACAAAGGAACAACTCCCAAACACAATATTTCCTGTGGGTTTGAATTCTCAATTTGCATGTTCATCTCCAACAATCAACATCTTCTGCCACCTCCACAGTTACCTCTTACAGGAAAACTTCCTCTGCAAGCCAGAAGCCACCACCTTGCACTCTGCCAAATGAGGGATTTTAATCAAAGAATTCCAACCGGTGACACATTTCTTAATTACAAAATACTTCCAGTTCCTATTTTGACAATAACCAAAGGAGATTTCTAGTGTTTCCATCAAAACCCACATGCTTCTGAGGGCACTGAAATTTCATACCAAGAACCAGGAAGAATTGGGAGCAATTCAACTTTTTATCAATATTCATTTGCTGTAGTGAAATTCAAATACTGTGTTAGCAGCCTGGCGATCCAGGAAAAATTAATTCACTTTTTTTAGATGGAGATCTGCCCCATGAGAATGAGAATCACAGGTTTTCTTTTTCTTGATTTATTTAAATCAAGGGTCTACCACTTACTGAGAGGAAACAGCTGGGAAAAAGAAGTTATGAGTAGTCAGAAAGTCCTTTTGGATTATTCAAGATCAGACAGACTTTGGGTTTTTCCTACTGGGATTACATCAAGTTGTGTTCACAGTCACTGATCTTGAGTTTGGGGTCCAGCAGAGAATGACACAGGGACTGAATCTTCCTTCGTCGCCCTGGAGAAAGATTGAAGGGAAGATGGAAACTTGTGATAAAGTCACCACAAAGCAGCAAATTTGAAAATTCTTGTCAGTTTAGGTAAGAGAGGAAAGAGGACAGCACAGTCAAGGTGGTTTGCTCCAAGGAAACAAATGTCAACAGGAAACTGCCAGGCAAGATTCGACCAGAAAGACAAATCCTGGAGAAAATGCCTGGAACAGGGGAAAATGAGACAGGGAAAGATGAGGGGTGATATTTAAAGGTAAAACAACAGACAAGATGTACCAGAAGGTCTTTTCCTCACTCTATTTCCTGCTGTTTGGTGTAAATTCTGCTTTTCAACTATAATTCAACAACACAGAAAGTGTCGTCCACTATGAGACACAAACTTGAAAATTAAACTCATTTAATTTCTGTATAATTACTCACCTAAGGATCAGGTTTGTTGAGAGGGATCTCCAGATCAGTGCAAATGTCTGGGGAGCCAAACAGGTTGAAATTCTGGGGCAAAAAGGAGGCAAAGCAAGAGCTGGAAAAGGAGAGTGACAAGGGGGAAATTCTGGAAGTTAAAAAGTCAGTGAACACCCAGCACACATCAGCACTGCCATCCACATCAGAAGAAAACATTCTGCCTTCTGAAGATGAGAAAGGGAAGTCAAGAAGTCGTGATTTTCATCCGGAACATCAAACAGTAAACTGATTTCCTTTAGATAAAACCACGTTAACAGCTGGATTGTTAATTATGAAGCAGATGACAGCTGACAGCAGATGTCAATAGTGTATTTAGAGAGGATTCCACTGATTGAAAGCTAAATGTTTTATCTCCCTGAATAAAAGACACATAAAACAGATTCTAGCAGTGTTGCAGGGGAATGAAGCAAGTTTAAAACTCCATATCTAGAAGTGGGTTTTTATAAGCTCTCATATTAAACTGCTCATATACACCCAGCACAATATTAATAATGGAAACATGCCTGAATCCTTTCAGTCAACATCACTCACTGCTTCGTGGGAATATGATAAAAGCTGTCAACAGAATTATATAAAGGAGTCAGGATTAGTGGTGTCTCTTTGTAAACTGATAGCAAAGTTTCTGCTGAACAAAGTTTTGTTGGTGATGCTTTCTGCCCATTCTTGCTCGGCTTTTCAGTAGCATAAAAATGGGTGAACATCCAAATATATTATTTGCTCTTTGATCTTTCCTTCAATAAATATAAGCTTGGTTATTGTTGTTTTAAACATCCTTTTACTTTGTTTTGCATTTATTGATTTTTTTTTTTTAAGGGAATGAATTGTGCAGTTCAGCAAGGCTCAGAGGCTGAAATATTTTATAGCTGTTATTCATTACTCCGAATTTCAATAATCCCTGGCACCTCCTTGTCCTTTAAAACATTGGCAGCACTCTGTGGTTTTTATTAAAATATCTGTGATGCTTCTTTTTAATTTGTCAGACAAGGGATGGCACAGGTGGTGATGCAGAGTAGGAGGATTCATCTGAAACAGGAATAACCTCCAAGGACATTTCCCTGCTGTCTGTGTTTATTCAAATCCTACTGACTTTTGTGAGAGCTCTGAGTACCAGGCCAGGTTCTTTTCACCTCTCCAGCAGGCAAACAATAATTTTCATCTGCTCTGATGAATTCCCATCATTTTATTCCCACCTTGCTCAGGGATATCTGGAAGTTAAAACCTGAGTTAACAAATCAGAACATCCCAAATAACCCTGGAAGTTTAAACTGTGCCTGTTCCTGTTCCCACCAACCACCCCAGCCCAGAGCTGGACAGATCCCAGCCAAAGCCACGAATGTATCAGACAGGCCACAGCAGCCTGACCTAAAACAATAATTACTTGTTTGGAAAGCTGAAAGCCCAGCAGAAAGGCAGATTTTTTTCAGGTAAATAAACATGCTCAGATTGACTTGGAAGATTTTGCAGCTGGGACAGAGGAGTCGCCATCGGAGTACAAATAAATTGGAGTTCTCAGAATTAATATAAAGCCTCATCTCATCTTGCAGCCTGAGCAAAACTAATCAAATCAAGTAATTGATTCGAGGAACAGCAGCTGGAGGACAGCTGTCATCTCAATTAAAGGAATTCCTGTTGCCAGTCGTGCCACATCTCTCCTCCCTCGACCCCAATCCATCCGTTTGTATAGTTATGAGTTAGAGACACTCCCCAAAGGTAATTCTGTCCTCTAACCCCATCCCTGCCTTCTGGGAATTTAGTTTTGTCCCATCAAACTCTAACAGACATGTCTAATCAGCTTGTCTGATAACCACCAGTCAAAGCTGGCAATCTTTAAGGAGTCCTCAGCAATTTGACCCTTTTTATACCTTCTTAATACGTATTTGACCTTTACATTATTTTTTAAAATACAGAAATGAAAGTAAATTTCACAAATGTGCAAAATGAAAGGACATGGTTGGGAACTTGAGAAGTTTATCATGTAATAGAGGAATTCTAATAAAGGATTTGTCATGATAAAAAGTAAAATCCCATTTGATTACACAGCTCTTCTGAAATGATTCGGTCTTTTGCTCACTTTGGTAAATGAACTTTTTAGTACCATAAAAGTCATGGAATATCCTGAGTGGGAAGGGACCCACAAGGGTTATTCCAGTCCAAATTCCTTTGTTAGCATCCAGAATATGAATATCAGCATTATTCTGAGTGTGGTGGGATACACAATATTTGCAGCATATTCAACCTCACCTGGTTTAGTTCTGTGTCCTTAAATGAACATTTCACAATTTTTCCAAAGTTGTGATATCCTTCCTGGTTAAACTCTTTTCCAAGAATTTCCTCTGGAACGTGGGAATTGTGAAATCTGTTGAAAGGAACAAGGGAAAAATGAGAAAAACTCATCATTGGGATGATTTAAAACCTTCCCTTCATGAGATGTGTCTGGAACATGGAGATAATGAAGTCACACCTCCTGATTAAACATCATGGAAGAATAAAACATTTTCTTCAATGTGATGAAAGTTACGTGAGATGTTACAGATTAAAACTCCCTGGTATTTTAATTTGTAAGTCTTTATGGCCAAGATTCGTGCAAGCCAGTTGCTACAATAATCACTTAATTCCTGACTCCACAGAAATTAACTCCACAGTCCAATGGCAGAGGGCAGAATCATTTTAAGATTCTTGCAGTCAGAGGATAGAGTGTCTTATTTAAATACAGATGCACTTTGAGCTACTTGCTCTTTCAAAATCTGGCGGGAAATTATAATAATTACACTGCACATTATTATTTTTCAACAGTTGGATGTTATATCCATATACAGAGATAGGGATATGTGCCAGACAGGGAAAGCAACATATCACAAGTGCATAAAAATTAGGATCTCTTTCCAATTAGGCAGCTAATAAAAGTAGCTTAATAATCCTTTAGAAGAAAAAAAAAAACCTGATATTTTCTAAAGTTCAAATGTAAGGCTTCATTTATGTACAGTATTCTAACCAGGAATAGAAAAGAAAGGGATGTATCCTGATAAAACCAGGAAGAGATAGGCACAGCCATTGTTTTTTACCTGGTGTGCTATGCTAAGACAGAATAGCAAGAAGCAAAACATTTGATTTTGATTAAAATTTGATTATCTGGTAATTTCTTCCACAAATATATTAAAGTTCCTCTTCTCTTTAAAAGAGGAAGTGCTGAGGATCAGTTTTTAATACCAGAAATCATCTCCACGGGAAATATCACATTATTGAAGGGATTCTGGAGCATCCATTCTGGAGGTCAGGCTGGATTGGGAGAGATTTCCTTTCACCTCCATCTCATTTTAACCTGAACTCTGTTGGACAAGAGGAACCTGCTGCCATCAGCCCTGAAATGACCGATCCCGTTTTCAAACACAAACAGGAAGGTAAAGACTGAAGGGTTTGAGAAAGAGGTGATGTGCAAGGAGACTCCAAGAAAGGAAACCACGGTGACTGAAACACATTCGAGAGCTGAAAATACAAACAAATAAACGGAAACCACAGAGTATTGCCAAAATCTGCTCAGGCCAACCAGAAGTGGCTCTTCCCTCAGCCAAGCCAGCTGCAGGATCCAGCCCAGGGGAAAACAGAGGCACAAACGAGCCTGAATAAAAACCACTCCTCTTTTGTGCTCTGGGCTGGTTTCAATTCCTCTCCTTAAGCGATCAAGTCGTGCAGGAGATGCTCCCAGTCAGATTTGTGCTCTTAGCTGGGACCTGCACTAACATTTACTCCTGACTCAGTAAGAACTGAGTGTTCTGCTGCCCACACATTCGACCTTCTGCAACCCAACCAGGCCAGGTTTTAAGGACAGTAATTCAAGGGTGACATCTTGGACAAGTCCGAGGTGATGTTTGTTGTGAGGCTCTTCCCTCTGAAGCTTCATGTTCATGAACTAGGCTGTGTCATTTCTAGACTTTCAATCAAAAAGCATTTTGTTTTCACTCAGTTGAAATGGATGAGATTTAATTCATTAGGATTTCGACTGGTGGCATGTTATGGAACATGAGGGCTCAAGGAAGGGACTTCGATTTTCCGGCCTTAGTCATGACCATAAATTGTAGAACAGAGCTGGTAAAGGAACCAGACCTTTATCTCAGCAGTGTTCTACAAATGCAGCAAATTCCTTAGACTGTTTACTAAAATCATAAGAACAATTTAATATAGGGCTAAATCTACCAGAGCCCCAGCTCTAAATTTGTAGAATTTCTGGTTTGGGCAATTTATGGGAATTTCTTCTCAATATCTATTTAAGAATTACAGCCACTTCCTCCTACTGCTCTGTAGAATCCTATTTTTACCACTCGCTTCCCAATATATTCTTCTCTAGATCCATAGAGTTTCTTCTTTTTCCTGTTTACCCTGTTAGATTTTTAAACATTCCTTGATTTTAGGAATATGTTTCTCCCTTGTTACTGTTCAACAGCTCCAACATTCGCTGATGTTTCCCAGCATTTGCCTTATTCTGCTGCTCTGGGCTATTTTCCTGGGGCACAGCTGAAGTCTCACACTTAAGGAAAGAAAGTCTTTTTGATTTCAGGCTGGATCAGAGGAGATGTCCCTCACAGTCCTTAACTGATCATCAGAGCAAAATATTTTGGGATAAAGGTGCTTCTCTCCAAATAAAAACACTCCAGAGTTTCTTGTTTGCTGCATCTCTTCAGTGGTTTCCCTGAATTTGTTACAGGTTGGCATTTTGTATTTTCACAAAAGGCCAACATCTTCCATTGTCAGAAGATCAATAATTTGGGGTTCGAAATCTGGCTATTAAATAAAATATGGAAAAGCATGGTTTGAGGCAGAAAGGAAAAAAAAAAAGATAAAACATCTGATTGCTCTAAAAATCCACTGTTCAGCTCTGTTTACAGTGCCTGAGTCAGGCGTTATCAGAACGCTGCATGTGCCATCATTTCCAGTGTGCTCAACAGGAAGTTCAGGAGAGTGGGAGGGAGATTTGAGCTTTTCATCTCAAAAGCCTCCGAAGTTATTTAAAACTTGACAAATGAGGTTATTACAGAGCAACTTTGATACCAAGCAAGGTTTTCCCCACGTTCTTTTTCCGCACACAGTAAGGTTTTTAGACATACCTGTGTTTCCCCACACTCATACAGATGTGAAATGAATTGAGTTTAGAGATATTTTGTGTATTTTTCAACTCTCCGTGAGTCCTTGAAAAGTAGTTTTGTAAGGAAAAAAAAAATCCAAGAAAAAGCTGTTCAGATGCTAAGTTATCTACTGAAGTTTAAGGAAATAAAAGAAATCATTCTACTGAACATTTCCTTTGACTGAAGTAACACTCATTTTGGCTGGAAAAGGTTAAACATTGACATAAAAGGTACTTTTTGGAAGCAAATTGAAAGAACTGGAAAATGACACGAAACAGATCACAGGGGTAATTAGGTCAGAGCAGTTTTCTGGATCTGCACAAGGTAAAACACCCTTTTAATGTCAAACTCCCTGTTCCATCCCCGTGGGAATCAGAAATTCATACAGGGATCTCAGCCGAGTTAAAGGGGACCCTGAGCCTCTCCTCTGAGTTTTCTCTCCAAACTGTTCCATGCCCTGCAAAGTTTTGACTTCAGGAGGACTCCCTGGGTTTGATTTTAGCAGGTTTCCAGGCCAGAATTCCCTGCTAAGTCAAAGGAAATCTGATGGATTCTTGTTTGCTCGGCTCAGCAGAAACCTCCCTGGCAAGTGAGACGTGGGTAAGGAGCTCACAATCTCCACCAGCAACTCCCAGGCTAAGGAGAGGAAGTGTCATTGTCATGGAAAAGAGCAATAAATCACCCTCAGAGCTGAGAACGCAGCATTTGCATGGTTTGCCATTTGCATTTGAGTCACGGGTGGTTAAACTCCCCCCCTCCGTGGGGTGGTCAGGGGATTTTGTCAGGAGCTGCTTTATCTGCCAGAGTCAAAGTCATTATCAACTCTGAAGTCTGCTGCTGTTTGTTCCAGTGACAGGAACACCAGGGAATTCTGTTTCAGATTCCTAACTGAATCAGAACTGTTAGTATAAAAAAAGCCATTGTGCTCTTGTCTACTCTGGAAAAAATATTCCTTAGGTTTTGGTGGACATGCTCTCAGCTGGTTAAAATATCAAATAACCCTGGCATAGCACATCTGCTTTCCCCACAATCCCATGAACCATCAGATACAAATCATCTGGAGGCATTGTTTTGTGAACTGGCTTGCCCGACTTTTTAAAACAGATGAACTTTTCACACAGGAGTAGTGACTCCAAGTTTAACACATCTTAACGATTTTCTTTAATCAGCAGATTGGCAAAGACATCTTGGGCTTCTCCTGGATTCTACAGGAAACAGATTCAGGAACCTGTGAGACAAAATTAGGAACAATAGAGCACAAAGATCCTGGTTTCACTCAGGATTTGGAAACTTTGATACTTCACCTTCTCCAGTGTCTCAAATTATTCACTAGAGCAGACATTCTTGAACATCAAAACTCCAGTTGTGCTTTGGGGATTTGTAGAAGTCAAAGAGCTTTGACTAATCAAACGCATTTACACATGACCTGGTACATATATTTTACTTATGACAAGTGAATGCTTTTTCTTATGAATTCACTTTGCCCTTAAAATTCAGAAATATTTCTCTTTTCAATAGGGTGATACAATGGCGTTACCATTGTTGTAATAAAATTACATTCTGCCAGGGTGAGCAATGAAAAAAGGAAGCAGAACTTGTTCAGGAGGATCTTTCTGACATCCAGGTGGGAGTGCACAAGGCATCCAATCCAGGTTTCTATTTAAAGATAACATTTTTCACCACGGCCAAGCATTGTCAAGAAAATTTTACAGAATACCCAGGAAATGAAGTGGCACAGGTGGAAAGGCTTCGAGGCTCTGTGAACCTGGGAGCAGGAGGTGGCTGTGAACTCAGGGAGTGTAACAGGTGCTTACCCTGCTGTTGGGTTTTTTCCTTTATTTATTTCCTTGGCACCAATTACTGGCCATCATTAGGGATAAATTACTGGAGAACTCGTGCCTTTGGTGTGCCCCAGCCCACACAGCACACAAATAAGGGCAGTGTCCACACCAGGGTGAAGCTGAAGGTGGGAGGAGATGGGGATTCTTCCCTTTTATGGCTTTTCACTGTGGAGAGAAGAAAAATGAAATGACCTTTATGAAGGAAATAAGGAAGAGTCCTCATAGAACAATAAAACCACAAAATCTGATTATCTTAAATAAACTGCAGCATTAGAAAGTCCATCAAAACCATGTATTAGGAAATTTTCAAATATTGCAAATTGCTGCAAATTAACTTCGCCAGTGGCTGCCAAAATCATCCAGACCTCTCTAACAGTGCTAAAGTTGTAAGAAACTATTTGGAAAAATGTTTTGCTGACTTTAGCTTGTTAACACTCACCAAATCTGATCTGTCAAATTCAAGCTGTTCCAACTCCCGGAACAAAGAGATGAGAGAAGAAAATTATTGCATGATGGAGAAGAGAAAGTCAAACCTGGTAAATAATCAAAGAAAGCAAGGTGACTAAAAGCGTGATTTTCTATATTTGTATTTTTCCTTTTGAGTGATTAGGGATAAAGGATGAAATTGATGTGATTTATACCTTATAAAGGGGAAAGAACTTCTCTTCGCTTTATTTATACAATAAAACCGAAAGAAACCAGGAGAGCAAACTGATGTCACCAAATGTCTTTGTCTAGATAAAGTTGAAACAGAAGGAGGAGGACTGGCAGGAAACTTTGTTCTTGGAGTTTATGCTCTTTTTAACCAAAGTAGGTTTGCTGATCTTTGTGTGGTTATTCCTGGTGCTCTGAAGTGATTTAAATATGATGGCATTTCTCATCTTTTCAACAGGGGAGGATTCATCTGACAGGTTCGGAACTGGATGTAGATGGGTGTATAGGAACCAGACATATTTTCGTCATAATCTACAATATTTGAAGACACAATTCAGTAGCCCGGAGTTGGTTTAGTGTCATTTAAAATCCAGTTATCCTCCTAATCCATTGCTCTCATATTGCTGATCAACTTCTACCTTTGTCTCATCTTTAGCATATATTCACTCCTAGCAATCAAAGCATTAATTGACTTCCTTTAACTTGAGTAGATCTATTATACATATATTTATTTTGCCTCAGCTGGTGCATTATTTCTTTTTAAGTTTGACTCACAACAGGAGAATTAATATTTACTACTTTTATTCACTGTTAACATTATCAATAAATACGTTGCTGTAGAGTAAAAGTTGTGGCTGCTTTCCACGTAGATCACCTTTTTAACTAAAAACAAAATCTGTGGTCTTCCAATATTATAGAGTTGTCACTGAGCTTTTCCAGGCAAGGGCTGTCTGGTTTTCCAAAGAAAAAAATAAATTCTGGATGAAAGTCGCTAAAATTTGAAATGAATTAAGAATGTTGTTGTACTTTCAGTTCTTGACGCTAACGATGGCTTTTAAGCAATTGTGCTCCTCACTCAACACTGGGATGTTGTGCAACTCTGGAAGGTGTTTCATTCCTCCGTGGGTATACCACAGATGTTTCCTAGCACTGGGCACTGGGAAGCTTCAAATGAAAGATCAAACCTTCCTGGGGTCACAGAAATGCTCTCCCAGCATTTTCCTGTCCATGTTCCATGGGCAAAGCAGCAAATTCCGACCTCGATCTTCCCAACCTTCTCCTGTGACGGGGTAACTTTGAAGATTTTTGTGCAGGCCATTGGATGGGATTGGTGGATATTTCGGATGGAACTCCCATAGCCACAGAGGATTGGTTTGCAAACTCTCAGCACTGGCTGATCCTCCACTCTGGGCTGGAATATCTGTTCCACTGGATTCATTCTTGGATTTTCCTGGGCGATGGTGGCAGGATTTCAGCACTGCTCTTGTACACACTCAAATACACCTGCAGTGTTTGCCACCATCTCTCTGAGCTGGTTCCTCCCTGTCTGCCTTTGGCACAGGAGGCTTTTATTTCCTTGTTTTGATTCCTGGGAGCTCGTGTAGCAAACATTGCACTCCCCCACAGCTCTGAACGCACTGGGTCTCTGTGAGACTGTCTGTGGGATGGTATTTACACTGGAGCTGGTTATAAATAAAAAAAGTCAGTATTTTTTAATTTTCATGATCCATAGGTGTATCTACCAGTGCATATTCTGTAGAATAGAATCTCTTAGCTGTAGCTGCTGGTCTGGGATTGTCTTTTCTTTCCTCGGAGGACACTGCAAGGATCAGGCTATTTCACAGCAGTCACTCCACAGCCTTAACTCTTTTTATCCTTTTATTATTCTGGTCATTAGGAATGTGTGAACTTCATTCCAAACTCTGATTTTACTCAGGAACATGGCAGCAGCAACCCCAGCTCCTCGAGGTGAGCTAGGAGCGAACAGCTTGGGATTCCCAGCAGCAAGTTTTGATTCCAGCCAGGAAACTCAGGGCACTCCACTGCTACCTGCAGTTCCTGCCTTCAGGGAGGGGAGGGAGCACAGAAACTTCCAGCTCAGCAGCTTCTCATTCTCCAGCTCAGGAAGAGCCAAGCTGCTCCTGACAGCTGAGCCTGAACGGAGCAGAAGGGACCCTCGGGAAAAGGTCGGGAAGCGCAGTCAGGAGGGAAGTCAGCCAGCAGCTCCTGGAGGATTCTGCTGCTCAGTGTTCTTAAATACATCTGAGCACAAGATTTCTACTTCAGGCAGTTCAAAGTTCCTGCTGCACGAAGCCTGAGACAGAGGAACTCTGGAGAGGTGAAGCAGAGGTGGGAGGAGAGCAGAGCTCTTCCCAGAGAACCTCTCCAGGGCCACCCCAGCATGGAACCTGCTGCATAAACTCAAAGACCTGATCAGGGAATAGGGATACACCAAAATCTCCATTTCTATCGCAGAGCAGAACTCAGTAAAAAGGCAGGAATTTTCACAGGAAGCAGCAGGTTGGAAGGCAAACCCTTGGCCTAAGCCTGGAAAGCTCTGGGCAGGGTTTAACCAGCTCCCCTGGCTGCCACAGCTGCACTTCACCAAAGAGATCTTGAGGAAGAGTGGCTCTTACCTCACTGTCTCCCAGTTAAAAAGAATCTGAACAGATTTATCCTGTTTGATTGAACCTACCACAGCTTGGAAAGAAAACAGCTGGTTTATGAAAATGCTGGTGGATCAGCAGAAAGAACAGAAGACTTTGGAAGGTTCGTGAATCAGCCTTTGAAAAGGCACCCAATATTCATCTTCATTTATCCAGACACATGTGGATGGTTCTGTAAGTGAGAAAAAAACCAACCCAAAGTATCTTGGTCTGTTTCGGGTGTGAGATCCAAATGAGCTGAGATTGAGCCCTCTGAAATCCGGCTCATCAGTGAGGAAACCCGGGTTTTTATTCTTTGGAAAGCTTGTCATCTTGGGAGAGCTGATATATTCCAGGTGTGCTCTTAAAGGTAGGGTGCAGAAGAGGTTTTAATCAAATTATGATTCATTAAATAATGATCCTGGAGGCTTGTTTTCTGTGTTTGTCATCAAAATTAGAGGCATGGATGGAGGGGGGATGTTTGAAGTATTGGTGAGTTTTCTGGTGCAAAATCATGGCGTTTATTTTGATTAAACCAAAGTTCCTTTTTCATCAGATAAAATTACCTGAAGTGAATTCTTAAAATTCCCATTTTTTTACCTCAGACTTGTTCTGAGGATTGGAATTCATGACAAATGAGGGAATTGTCACTTTAGTGTGTGCCTGAAGCTGATTATCCCCATGATGATGTAGGACCTGCTGTACAAGGACATCTCCTGATCACTGGCGTGCTCTGGGAAGTTTTACAGCAGTTTGATTTCATGGGAACTTTCATCCCACGTCTCCTGAATATCAAAATACATGTTGGGCTGTAAATAGATCTCGGTTTTGGATGTAAATATTCAAACCCCTGAAGGCTGAGTTAATAAGTTAGAGAAGCTCGTTCAAGGGAGAAGAGAGAGCCTACTTAGGCTGTCAATACAATTCACAAAATGAATTTTTGTGCTCTGTCAAGGGAATGTTGCAGTCAATATGTGCTGCACAGAAAATGTCAAACACGAGAGGAGTACAGAGCTGCCTTTCTTGCACCACTCTTTTCAGAAAGGTGGCAACTCCTCTGCTTTTGAAGTGACAGCAATAGTTTGGAAGTTTTTTAACTTTTGTGTTGAAGGGCTGGGAAATTTAAGAATTTTTTCCTTCTCCCCATGTTTATTTCTTTCTCCAGAGCATGGGCACGTTGCCAAAAGAGCAAGGGTTTACTGTGGTTGATACGAACCAGACTGAAGCACCACAGGGAGAAATGACCTGAAAATGCAGGATGAATTACCAAAGGTGGCGAAGGGCTCAGGGTGCAGAGCCACGCTCCTGATTCATGGTACCCCCGTGGGGCAGGATTAATGGTACTGGTGCGTTGGAAGGACACTACTGATCCAGAAATCACACCTGCCTGCAGAGCTGCAGCAGTCTCTGGCTCCTGAACATGGCACCTGCCAGAGATGAATGACAGCGGGAAAGGGATTTTAACTGGGAATAAAGAAACCCAGAGCTGAAATGGGCTCCTGTCCTTGTGGAGGCCTTAAATTCGTTATTTCCTGAGATGACAAGGAGGTGGTGACAGAGATGAGCTGCCTCTCCTAAGGCAGGGGCACAGCTGTGCTCTGCTTGACACCTCTCTCAGCCTAGGGAGGAGCAGGTTTGTCCAGGAGTGTGAAGTCCACAGCTCACATTAGGAGAAGCTCGTGACAGCCTGAGTGGGATCCAAGCGTGACATGGGTGACCTGAGCACCTCGGGAAACCTCTCCATGCACTGCAGTGGCACAAAACTGCCTCCAGCTTCAAGGGATGGGAAGAAAAGAGGAGTTCCTTGTGCTCTGTACCAAGATTCCCCCCTTTGCAGGATCTCCTCTTCAGCCCAGCAGCACCTGCTGCTCCAGTGAAGATCCATCCGTGAGCACCAGAGCTGTGGAAAGGTCTGGAAAGACTAAAACACTCAGTTTTTCTTATAATACATTTTCTTTTTCAAACTTCATTCTAATAATTAGCAAAATCCAGAGTCTTCCCTGTTAGGATATCCTGGATTGGTGACTGTGTAAGATTTTGGGTAAATCATTTTTACCTCATAAAAATAACCAGCTGCATGTTCCAAATGCCTGTCATGGCTTTTGGAAAGTCTGTGTCATTTCTTTCGGAGGTGGATGTGGACACTTAATGACAGTTTGTCCTGGGAATAATGGCAGGTCTGTAGATCTGGAGAGCTGGGATCACCTATCACCTTCCTTTAAGGAATTCTTTCTTGTTCTTCATGGTACAAAGATTTATCCTGTGCATGTTCAGCACCGTGCTCTTAACTCTGCCCAGTCCTCCCAAGTGCCACAGAATGTGAACACTAAAGGCAGTACTTAACAGAACTGGAATTAATCCATACTCACTCTGGGTTTTTTTTCTGCATACTTTCTAGGATTGTGCCTTCAGAATTTTTCTTTCCTGGAAATCTGGTCTTAAAGGTCTAAGCAGTCTCTTGGAGTCAGAGAGGATCTGAAAGCCTCTGTTTTCCCAGAAAGAGAGTAAATTTCTGACATCCCTCTCCTGCCTAACTCCCTCCAGTCCATCAGATGTCACAAACATTCCTCATGCGTTTTTCCTCTTCTCTTCCTCACAAAAAGCTGTGAGAGCCTGTCCCACAGACCAGTTATCTGTCTCACTAAATCCCACTGATCAATTAGTCCATTTGGTCCCCGGGTGTGCTCTCGGTTCACAAGGAGTGTGAGGTAATTGGGTTTAATTTAAAGCCAGGACTTTAGGTCAGGCTGCATTACCTCATCCCCGTCTGGAGCAGGACTGAGCACGCGAGCTGTTCCTGCAGAGCAGCTGGTGTGTTCACCCCCTTCTGAGCTTTAGCTCCTGCTCCCTGCTCAGAGCCCACAGGATCACTCCCTGCCCATCACAGCCTGGTGACAGCAGTGCCACTGAGTTTTGCCCAGTGTCAGGAGCAGTCTGAGTTTTATCTGACTTCCCCTGCTCAGCTCAAGGTTTTCCACAATGGCTTGTTCACCCCCTTCAACAAATTTTGCCTGGTCCTTAAGAAAATGAGCAAGACCAGCAGAGGGGGAAGTCCAGCCTCACCTGGCCAGGTAGCAAAAGCAGCTGCAGTTTTCCCATTTGGATGTTAGAAGAGAGAAGAGGATGATTATTTATAAACTGGGCTTAGTACTTCTTTAGACTTCATTTAAGATTTTCAGCTTTTGCATCCAGGAGAACAAAACAGCAACGAATAAATTTCATCTTCACTGTTTTGGGGAGAAGCCTGTGAGGATACTGACATTACTGGAACTCTTAGCTCAGCTCAAACTGGTTTGGTGCCCATGACCCCACAGACAGAGCTCTCCACGGGCAGAACCAGGAGCAAGGATTTCATCAGCCTGGGTGTGTTTCACTTTCCTCAGGTGACTCTTGGCTGTCAGTCACTGAGGCACTGCCTGGATCCGGAATTCTTTGGTCTGGGCTGAATCCCAGCAAGTCAAACAGCTTTTACAGAAGCCTTCTTCTGTGTGAGCAGCAAAATCTTGTGGTCTGGGATTGAAAAATTCAGTGTGAGGTTTGGCATTCATGGAATACAGCAGATCCACAGCTGGCGTGGATTTGATCAATGTTATATTCACTTATAAATGATTTCATTTTCACTTATAATTTCTCTTTTGAGACAGGACTTCAAACTATGGCCCACGGTACTTTTCTTACCATGACATAATTTGTTTGATTCCAGCATTTTACATAAATAAATTGTAAAATGTTCCTTAAAGCAAGATGCCATATACTGAGATGAGTATATGAGGTCTGAAAGAAATGAAAACTCTGACTTTCAAAGCCGTACTCTGGTGGACTGACATTTAACTTTAATTTTCTGTAAGTCAGTCAAAAATGTGGACTCCAGATCCCACAGAAGGCACAGACAAGAACTTATGAAAGGGTCAAATAGCAATAGATGCCAATAGTAAAATTTATATTAATATTTGCCCTCTCCAGCTTCTCCAGGCAAAGATCTCTCCAGTGAAGTCTATTTGAGTTACATAGAAAGAGAACATGATTATTACAATCTGGAGAAGCAGATTAACATAAAATCATGAAGAGCTGTACTTACCCAGGAGAGGAGACAACAGTCCTTTTCTTAAAAAATGACCTAAAAAGTGTGACTTAGTTTTGAAATATTACAATTACATCATCTATTTGGAAAAAAAAAACAAAATGAAGAAATGATATAAAACTATTAAACTGTGGCTTTTAAAACAACGGGGAGAAGCAATAAATTATTTACTCAAAACCAGGCAGGAAAAAAATCAAGAAAAAACCCCAACAACTTCTCGCCTTTTAAAAACCGAGCTCTGCCTCCCCACATGAAGACATCCACAAGCTCCTCCTTTTCTGCTTCTTCTCTTCCACCTCCCCCAAAGCCCTCCCCAATTCCCAGCATCTGGGAGCTGCCTCCTCCCATGCCCAGCTCCATCCTGCTGCTCCCCACGCGCTGCAAGCCTCGTTCTCTGTAATTAACTTAAGTGCTGGAGGAATCGCCTCGGGCAATTAAAATTAGGAAATCAAACCGAACAGTTCTCCAGATAACCTTTACCAGCCTCCAGCCGAGTGAGAATGTCAATATGGCTTGGTGGGGGTTCATTTGGAGCGGAGGAAATGAGTTAAAAATCACAGAAAGCCCCTGATTCTACCTCAGCAAAACAATCTCTGAATGCACCCAGCAGAAGCAAATAAATCATGAGGACGTGGCCTTTCTAAAGGTCACAAAATAACAAGTGGTTCAAGATTAATTGGTATTGGCACATCTATTGTAGAGAGAGGAGAAAAGTGATCAATGATCAAATGACACAAAGAGTCCCAGAAAATGCATCCATCATAAAATAAGAGCAAGGTCGAGGTCACACCTCTAGTGTGAGCAGAAGAATGCAAGAGCAGGGAGGAAAAGAATTACTGGAAATAGTGGGTTCAGGTTGGAAAATGGTGAGTGGGTTTTCTGGTGAAAACAACGTGTTAGAAGAGCTCAGCTCAGTGGAGAGACAAAGTGTTGGTGAAGGGGCAAATTAAGGTTAAAACTTTCAAATCCTAGCAAACCTGGAGTGTTCAAAAAACCTCCTTAGGAACGCAGGGATGAAGAGAAAATACCAGCAAGGAATCGTTATCCAGTGATAAGCAAGATTCTGATAGATAAGTGGGATTGATTGTTCAGATGAAAAAAAGCAAATCAATAAAGGGACTTTGAGAAGTTTCTTTTTCTATTTGGCTTTTTATTAATTTTGCATTTAATGAAGATCCTTTACAGCGCCAGGCAATGTGAGCCCCTGAGTGGCTGCTGGTGCATCTTTATGGCAGTGAAGTCACAGCTGAAGGATAAAACCCCACTGATACCCCCTGGGATTCCTCATTTACTCACACAGAATCCCAGATGGTTGAAGTTGGGATGGACTCCGGAGGTTCCACCAGCTCGTGAGGAGATTTCCTTTCAAATAACACAGTGAAAACTCTTCCAGTCTGAATTCTGCCCCCAGGTACCCAAGTGAATAAAACCAAAACCTGTAGGAAGCACACTTAGGACTGAAGAGGGAAATCTGCGCTTTAGGACGTTTTCAAAGGGTGGTCTAAGTTTCTGTACTAAATTCCACCCTCCCACAGCACCCACAGATAATCCTGTCACTCCTGAAGGCACTTTCAGGAGCTCCTTATTGATCTTTAACCCCTTTGACTGAGCAAATTTTAAAGCAGCCTGAGGTTTTAATCCCACTGTTGTAAAATTCAGAGCTTGGAAAGTGAATAGATGGAGCTTGGAGCACCCTGGTCTAGCGGGAGCTGTCCCTGCAGGGTTTGGGGTGATCTTTAAGGTCTGTTCCACCCCAAACCCTTCTGCGATGCTATAATAGCACTATTAGGATACTTATCCTAAACAGCCAGCTAATTTCCTCCTTCATTCTTAATTAATCACACTCTAATTAAGTTAGAAATAGACGTTTAAAAAAAAAAAGCCACAAACCAACCAAACCAGAAAAAGACACTTCTGTGGTTTTCTCTGACTACTGAGGAACATTTCCAGAAAATTTAGTCAGAGTGTTAAAAAGCCCCAACACCTGAGATGTGAATGACTGAGTGATTATCACATTCCTGCTTTGATCAATAACCATCTGTGCAGCCTTCAGCAAAACCATTACTTGGTTCTGATATCATTTTTGAGGTAAGTTACTCAGACTTACAGAAAACCCGAGGACATGAGTGAAAACATTGAGCTGGGCTTTCCTCACGATGCCCGGGGCTGATTGGGGTGGGGATCTCAGGACAGGCATTTCCAGTTCCTGCCAAGGGCTGCTCAGATAACCACAGAGCCACACGGGAATTCCTCCTCACGGAGCTATGGGCCTGCACCTCTGAAGCACTGGCACAGTAGGAATGAAATGAGAGGGAAGTTTGTAAAATCTCCACTGGAATATTTCATCTCCCTTTGACATCAGCTGCTCTGGCTGATTCTACACCATTCCTCTCCCTGATCATAACTCACTCCTTCAGCACAGAGAGGGACAAGTCTGCTTTGGCCTAATTAATGAAATAGGAGAATGCTTTTCTATTTACAAGCAAGTCCACTGACCACAAAAATATGATTGCTCTGGTGTAAATTCCTGTTCAATTATCACACAACTAACCCACTCCTATCCTGTTTATTTCTTTTGTTTCTTTCTCTCATTTATTATTCCCTTTCCATGAGGCAGAAGCATTTGCTGCAGTGATCACTGCACACGTTCCAGTCCACGCTCTGACCACAGCCAGAGGGAAAAACTTCATGGAAATTGCAGCATTGTGACTTATTAAGGACTTATTTTTAATGATTATTAACATTATTCATCTGAGAAAAACAGGGCTACTTACCTGCCATGCAGGATAATTCACAGTGACCACTTTGAAAGGCCAAAAGAAGCTGGTGGAGACAAAAAAAAAGACAGGGAACACTTTATTTTTATGAAGTTCCAGGTCTTATTCCAAGAGCTACAAAATCTCTGCCCTGACACAGCCTGAGGAGCTTCTCATTTACCAGCTCCTCGTCCTCTGCACTGAGCAGGGACTGAGGCACCATCTCTTGTGTCTAAGCCAGGAATGTACAAGCACAGGTTAGAAGTGAGGGGGGTGTTTTAGAGTCAAAATCTGGTTTACAGACCTTAAATCTCAGTGCAGGTTCTGTCTCAGCTCACACATCACAGCACTGAAGGTTGGACTCGCTGCAGGGTTTACACATTTCTTGCTTGAGCTTGTTCATCCTGCTCCTGGGCAGGAGAAAACTGTTCCCATCCTGAGAACTCCAGAAACCACCTGTGAGAGACGTGGGCAAATTAGTGCTATTTTGGCATTAGTAGTTATTGATAATATAAGAATATAAGATAACATAAGCACCTAAAGGGGCTTTCGAGGATGGAGAGGGACTTTTCACCAGGGCATGGAGTGTCAGGAAAAGGAGGAATGGCCTCCAGCTGAACTAGGGAAGGTTCCATGGGATATTGGGCAGGAATTGTTCCCTGGGAGGGTGGGCAGGCCCTGGCCCAGGGTGCCCAGAGCAGCTGTGGCTGCCCCTGGATCCCTGGCAGTGCCCAAGGCCAGGCTGGACACTGGGGCTGGGAGCAGCCTGGGACAGTGGGAGGTGTCCCTGCCATGGCAGGGGTGGCACTGATGGGCTTTAAAGTCTCTTCCAACCAAACCACTCCACGATTCTGTCTTTCAGATACAACAAGCAGTTGTACAAAGACTCTTGGTACCCAAAGGTGAAGCCCCAGCCCTGCTCTCCCACATCTCCTTCAGATGAGGGATGCTGGAAGAGTCAGACTCACCTGCTCTGAGGTCACTTGGATGTGCTCCACGGCACTGGCACTTGGGTAAGGATTAAAGACTGTTTTCAAGAAAGGTTTGGAGAGGCAAGGCTCCAAGATTAATTTCTTTCCAGACAGATACCAGAGCAATAAGTTTAAGGTATCCCCCCTTCCTGCAAGACAAAAATAAACAGGAGGAGAAAAAGCAATAAGATGATTTTTTTTTACCCTCAGCCAGTGAGCTGTATTATCTCAAGAGAGTTTTGGTGAAGGCTTAAGAAATATATTGAATTAAAAAATAAACATTTTCCAGCTTTTATAAAGTGAAATTCCCACCCTCAGCTGGGCATCCAGTGGAAAAAAATGTAGGGATTAGGACAGGACAATACCTGGAGGCACCTTTACCACCAGGGATGTGTAAAAGGTGCTGAGTTTGGTTAATAACAATTCCACCATCCTGTATTTCCCTGTTGCTGGTGATGCAATAGCTGGGTTTAGTGGTTTTTGTTTATTTCATCTTTCTGTGTTTTAAATTCACTAAAACGCTTCCCCTTGTAGTTTATGAGAATATTTAGGGGGAGTGCTAAATTCCACGCTGGCTTTTCTCTCTTTTTTTTAGGGTAACTTTCAGGCCAAATTAGAGTTTACCAGATCCCTGTAATTATCTCCATACTACCAGGCTGTTACAGTATTAAAGCACAAGCAGTAAAATCCTACTTGATGCAAGATAATTTTCTCATGCAAATGACTTTGGTTATGAGTAGATGATTTATAATCATAAATACTAAATTCAAACAAACAAAGCTTGAGCATTCCAGAGTGCAGGGGGGAATGGAGGCTGCAAATCACTGTGTGTCAGCCTTGCAGGAAAAGGTTGGTCCCTTTATTGCCCTTCCTTTCTGCTTCAGACAGAATAAAAGCAATTAAAGAGAATTCAGGGGGTAATAAAGGAATCCTGCCATGCTCGTACTTAACAGCTATTCTGGAACTGAAGTATTTTTGAACCACAATTTTATTATTTTTTTTAATTTTAATTAAACTAGCACAGTTCTGGAAAGAAAACTCCTCTGCTAGGGACAGTTCTAAAACAACTGGAATTGTGTATAATGTATATTTGTGTATTGATGTGTTCTTCTTCCAGATGGAGCTCCAAAAATTGTTCTTTTTTTTTTCTTGATTTCACTTCTTTATTTTGTTGCATTCACAAAAGGTAGAATTTGTGGCAAAATCTATGAATTCTGAGAAATTCAAACTTCACCTTTCAGATGTTCTCACTTGCTGCATTATCCCTTGAAATTCAATATATAATTATTCCGTAGGAGCGTTACCAGGAGCCACAAAAGCCCTTTTTTACTGTAAATTATTCAGTTGGTGAGGGCATACAAACAGTATTGTTTATCAATTAGAGCCTTCTTTGCTGTAATTCAGACTATACTCATTTCAAATGCATTTATCAGTCAAATGGAAAGCAAGAAAACCCACATGTGACCACCTAAATAAACCTTACCTTGTCAACCTGAGGTCACACTGGTTTGGTTTTTTTAATGTTCTGGTTTCCAGCACTTTCCATCACGGGCAGAACTGGTACCAACTCCAAAACCAGGAATCACAGATCATTTTCATTTCTAAGGAAATAATAAATCACAGAATGGTTCACAGCCCACGATTTCACAGACTCACAGGATGGGAAGGCACCTCTGGATTTCCTCTTGTCCAATCCCCCTGCTAAAGCTCATTTAACTAAAAACCTACCTTACTACAGGCCTCATTTGCCTCCTTTCTGCACCTCAGTGCAGGATCTGCAGTTGCTCTCTGTGTTTATGCAACACCTTTATCACATCTGGAGATCATTTCACTCCAGAAATGCTGATTTTTTTTTCCTCTGGTGTCCCAGTAAAGGCACAATAAAGGAGGCTCTGACACCTGCTAGGTTCAGCAGAAAGAGGAAAAAAGAGAGACTTTATTTACATTTTTGATACTTTATAGGGTTCTCAACTCCACCAGGGATTGGAGGACGTGTCACTTCCTCCTCAATCCCACGGGAGAAAAAGGATGCTCATCAAACTTTCTCTTATCACAAAAGGAATGAAAAACAGAAGAGACGGTTAAATAAACATTGGCCATTATTTACATGAAACTGTGTGAAAATTCTCTGACTCCAAGGCTAAAACAGAAGGCTTAGCAAAAAACAGGACAACGCTCTGGAAGAACAGAAATTCCTTTGCAAGAGGACACAAGCAGCTCTCAATCTCAGATTTCAGTTCTTCTGTGTAAAAATTCTGACTCAAGGTTGGCTCCACATCCCTGGGCAGGGACCACCTCTGTCCTGGGGCACCCAAAGTGCTTCCACCTTTTCAAAAATTGCACTAAAAGATGACAACTTCACCTAAACTCATTTTCCCACGCTGCTGTTGCTGCCTACGATGCCAACTGAGAAAATAATTTTAATTTTAAAAAATCAATTAAATACGCAACAAATTGGCTCCAAATCCAAGAGTCATTTTAAATACTGATGCTTGCCCACTGTTACCAATCTTCCCTTAATTTGAAGCAGCTCATCCACAGCCTGGAAACTTGGAATTGGGAATTTGCAGTGACCAAATATCCCTTGCCTCTGAGAGACGTGCTGGGAGTTTACACAAGCAGCAAACAGCCCTCCTTGATTGATTTACTGAGACTAAAAGCAAAATACTCTGCAAATTACCCACAGGTTTCCAACTCAAACCCATCTGCTTCCTTATGGCTCACGTGGTGGATAAAAAATGAAATTATTTACTAAATCTAAGAGGAGCCACGGGGCAATGGATGAAATTGGTTCATGAATCTGCCCCAGCTGGCTTTTAGGAGTAAAACTGCTTAATTAAAGGTGTACTTGGCCTCCAGATAAATTCTGAATCAAAGTACTGACAGAAAAAGTGAACAAAACCCCCTAAAAAAGCATTTGTGCTCTGTTTGAAGTTTTCTTCCAGTAGAAAACGTGTTTAACTCTGACCTGGCTAGAGGAAAATGAGAAATTTGTTAAAAGTTTGGGGATTTTGTGAGAAGTGCCTCCATTTACTACCAGCTACCACCAATTTTAAGTGCTTTTAGGAGCAATTCTTTAATTCATGGATTTAACTATATCTAAATAAAAATTTGGAAACAGAGAGGGTGTGGAGAAAAGATAGAAAATTACTTTCAAAGCATAAATATCTGGTTCCTGACTTTTTGGTGTTCATACAACCATGGCTTTGGGAAATGAAGAAGGAAATATGAGCTATGACTTGAACCTAATATTAAAAAACAGCAAATAATCTGTGAAGGGTGGCTAAACCAGAGTTTCCTCTCTGTGGTGATAATCAGAGCATTTTCCTGAGGCTGTGTGGGTGCCCCAAAGTCTGTGTTTAATATTAATAACCACATTATTAATACTAAATATAATAACCACATTGTGGTGGGAGCACTGTGGGGAAGGAAATCAAAAGGGGGCTGGGTGACAAAGGTCGGGGCAAAGCCCAACTGTGAAATACAAGAATAAATTTTAGCAATAAACTCTCTTTTTCTTGACTTGAGAGCTACTTTTGTAGCTTCTGTTTCGAAGCAAAAGCACAGAGTTGGTGTTAAATCTACAAAGAATCACAAATAAATGTTCCCTGTGGTGTGGTTTTACTGTTTCCCCTGCTCTAGAACCACAGCATTTTATTGAATTTACATTATATACATGTATATTCATATTTGTGTGTGTGTGATGGCTTCATTTATGCAAAATGAATAACTAAAAATGTATTGGTTTGTAGCACACATTGCCTGGCGTAAATTGCAAGCCCTAAAACTTTTAATGAGCATCAGGACAAAGGCAAATCTTGGCACAAGGTTCTTGTGGTGACTTTAACGGGAATCTGTGGTTTTAAAGACCCCAAATCTTTTTTTCAGTCAGTGCATTTGGGCTGATAGTTAGAAAATGAAGGGAAGAAGAGGCTTTGCTGTGACTTCCACCAGCCCATGTCAGAGCGTGCACCACTCCTCTCGAGAATTCAAATTGGAATTTAACCCAGAACCCAGAACCCAGAACCCAGAACCTGGAACACTCTGCAGTGCCGTGACAATTTGGGTTTCCTGGGCCAGCAGTGAGGTGAGTTCTGTGGGAGGTGTGTGTGTGAAAAAGCTGTCAGTGTTTCCCCCCAGGCCCAGGAATACCCAGAAAATGCTTTCCCATCAGCCAGGCAGGAGCCAATGTGTGGCCTGTGGGCATCACTCCTCCCACTTGAACAGACTCTGCATTTTTGGGCACTTCCCTGAGATCCGTGTGTCGCTACAGGACACGAGAAAAGACACGGACTCTTGCTAGGTTGAGCAGAAAGAGAAAAAGAAAAAAGTTTATTTTTATTTCTTGTATTTATAGGTTTCTCAGTTCCACGAGGGATTGGAGGACATGTCACTGCCTCTTCAATCCCACTGGAGAAAAAGGATGCTCATCAAAAATTCTCTCATAGTACAGGAATGTAAACAAAAGGACAGTTAAGTAAACATTGTCTATTATTTACATGAACTCTGTGAGAATATCTGACTCCAAGAATGTAAATTATCAGAAGGTTAGCAAAAAACGGGACAACATCCGTGTCCTTCACCTGCCCTTCAGCAGAGCAGCTCCACCAACATCCCCTCCCTCACTGCAGCCCCACCTTCGGGGTGTGAAGGAACCCTCCTGATCAGAGCAGCTTCTGCAGGCCCTGAGTGAGGCAGAACTGAAAGGGAACAGAATGGATCGTCTGAAAAAAAACACTCTGAAAAAATATATCCTTCATATGGTTCTGCTAATACCAGAGGAGAAGCACTACAGATGTGACTTGAAGTGCTTGGAAGAAGAGATGTGGGAGCTATTTCTGTTCAGTTTCTACTCAGAGCAGTGTGAGAATTTAATATTTCTGTAGGNGTGTCCTTCACCTGCCCTTCAGCAGAGCAGCTCCACCAACATCCCCTCCCTCACTGCAGCCCCACCTTCAGGGGTGTGAAGGAACCCTCCTGATCAGAGCAGCTTCCACAGGCCCTGAGTGAGGCGGAACTGAAAGGGAACAGAATGGATTGTCTAATAAAAACACACTCTGAAAAAATATATCCTTCATATGGTTCTAATACCAGAGGAGAAGCACTACAGATGTGACTTGAAGTGCTTGGAAGAAGAGATGTGGGAGCTATTTCTGTTCAGTTTCTACTCAGAGCAGTGTGAGAATTTAATATTTCTGTAGTTTTTTTGTCATCACTCCTCACCATCTGTGCCCACCTCTGTGAGGACTGTGCAGAGCTAAAGGCTTTGCACACCTCCTACACAGTGGAATGGCCTCCTCGCTGTTTAATTCAGGGGGAGAATCCATCAGGATTGAATTTCCCATCATTTCCCACCATACAATGCCTGTTCTGATCCCCAGTTTCCCGACTGAGCCGAGCAGGAATAGCTCACGATGGAAAACCTCAGTTCCACTGCCAGGGACAGCAGCAGATCCAACATCCACACACCTCCCTGGGCTCCCAGGCATTGTCCTGGTTTTTTCTAAAGCCTTCTGTGTATAATATGGAGTCAGAATTCTTTTCTCGCGGAGTTTCATGTAAATAATAATCAATGTTTATTTAACCGTCTGTTCTGTTTTTCATTCCTTTTGTGATAAGAGAAAGTTTGATGAGCATCCTTTTTCTCCAGTGGGATTGAGGAGGAAGTGACATGTCCTCCAATCCCTGGTGGAATTGAGAAACCTATAAAGTACGAGAAATGTAAATAAAGTCTCTCTTTTCCCTCTTTCTGCTGAACTTAGCAGGTGTCAGAGTTTCCTCTATTGTGTCCTTTACTGACACACCCAGGAGTCCAGAGGGATTCACAAATAAAGACAAATAAACCACTCCAAGCAATGTCTAATGGTCATAAGCAATTAATATATAACGATAAGCTACCAGTTAAAAAACTGTTGTATTAATCCATATTTTGCACATGAGGACAGATCCTTAATTCCTTCATTCCCTTTCCCTTCCCAGATGTGTGGCTGCTGTTTCGTTTGCATTAAGATTTGCAAAATACCACAAAAAGAGCATTTTAAAACAGCATTTAAAGCTACTTTTTTAGGTGAAAGGGATTCCAGGAAGAGGTCAAAGTGATCCTTCTCCCTCCTGCACTTCAGGAGCTGTCCAAGGCTCAGGGTGCTTTGATTGATCCAAGTTCAGGTAATTCAAACTCTAAAGCAATCCATGAGCACTGAGGACCCCAGGCACAGGCACCTGTGTTAAATATTCCTTTAAACACTTGCTTTTAAGGCACTCAGGTCTAAAGACTGGCTTTAATTCCAGAGTGAACCATCTAACCTGAGCTTTTAAAGGTGATTTAGGAGGTGAATTGTGGTTTTAAAAGAGCAGGTGCAAAGTTTATCTAATTAATCAATTGGGGTTTTTTTATAGCAAGTTACTTGTGCAGTCTGTTGCCTGCAGATGATTTTAAAGAATTACATCAATGTAAATTGTATAAATCACACAATTTAAGGAGTTACAGCAATAAATGTGCTGAATCTCCCCTTTTAGTGGATGTGGTTGTTCCGGTTGTGGAGTGAGGGAAATTGCCACAATTTTAAAGAAGTTCTGTGTCTGGGAAAACACAATAAAGATGCTCTCACACCTGCCAGGTTCAGCAGAAAGGAGGGGAAAGACACTTTTATTTACATATGTCACATTTTATACAATTCTCAACTCCACAAGGGATTGGGGAACATGTCACTTCCTTCTCAATCCCACTGGAGAAAAAAAGATGCTCATCAAAGTTCTCTTATCACAAAAGGAATCAAAAACAGAAAATACCGTTAAGTAAACATTGGCTGTTATTTACATGAAACTGCGTGAGAAAGAATTTTGACTTCAAGTTTAAAATAAAAGGCTTTAGCAAAAACCAGAGCAACCAAGTTCAAATTTCCCTCTCTTTGTTCACCAGCCCAGAATAAATCAGAGAATCATCAAGGCAGGAAAAGAACTCCAAAATCATCAATTCCAACCTTCAGCCACCACGGCCACTAAACCCTTTTTGTCTGAAATCCACTCATTATCACAATTTCTGAAATTCATGCCGCAAGATCTCTGGAAGCCTCTTAAATGTGAGTTTAGTGAATAAAAAAAATGGAGGTTAATTCAGTGATCAGCATTTCAATGATGTAAAAGCAGATTTAATTTGTAAAACTTTATGAACATATGCCATTACGCCTTGGATTTCACACTTAATATGTTTTCAATGTGGTTAATTTAAGAAAAATAATTAAAGTCAACCGAATAACCTTAATAGCTGGTAGCTGTAGAGCTGAATTAGTATTTTTTGTTGCAAATTGAAATATTAAGCCCATCTGTTTTCCTCTGAAGAAACTCCTGAAATTACAGGGTTTTTTAATCAATTTTTCTATGTAATTAAAAATTTAATGAAAACCTACACACTTTTGTCCATTTAAAATAGTAATTTTAATGGCAAATAATTTTTAGTAGTAAATAATTTTAACAGTAAAATTAGTAATTTCAAGAATCAAAACCAAACACCCACCAACAGGGAGGAGACCTGAACACTGATAATTCTTTCAGATGCAATTGTAAAAATAATATAAATATAAATTAATGCCATGGAATTCCACCAAAGCAGTGACTGCACGGACTTTTATCAGTTTGGAAATCCACATCTCCCATGCAGGGCCTTTCCAAATTTGCTCTTAATAAACTGCTGGAAGCTGTGCATAAATTAACAATGGAAACAGTGGAAACAACTCTCCTTTATGGCACATCCTTTAGAAAATATCTATAAATATATATAATATCACACGTGTGTATTTGTGGGTCGATATCTGAGACCCTGCCTGGAGAAGTCACAGGTAATTTACCTCACAACACCCAAATACAGCAGATATCGAAGGTTTTGCATTCCTTCCTACTCAATGCCAGAGTAAATGAGAACTTTGAGTCCCCGCATCCCCAGAGCTCAATTAAAGCTGATGCTTGAGACACAGACACTGAAATCAGTTTGTTCTGCAACACCCCAGCCCATTTTCCAAATAAAGCAGAAGGCAATTTATCCCAGGCTCTGTGCTCTGCATAATGAACTTCTTCTCTTTGTTTAACGTCTTCTCTTTAACTTCTTCTCTTTGTTTAACCTTTTCTCTTTGTTTAACCACGTTGTCTTGAAAACAGTGGGGTCTGGGGTGGATTTGCTCCGTATCAGGGACAAGAGGGCCCAGGAAGTCACTTTCTGTTAATGCCCTGAGTGGCTTTTATCATTCAATACATCCACTGTCTTCACAACATCGAAGGATTTAATCTAATTTTGTATTTGTTGTATTGGTATGTTTATTTATGTTTTTATTTTTTATTTATATGTTTTATTTATATATTTCTTTGTTATTGTTATTTATTTATTTTCTATTATTTGAAACCACTGCATTCAAAATCCACAACTTCCTTTAAATCCCGGTGCAGTTTGAAAATTGGTTGTGTTTAGAACACTGAAACCATAAATTCCTTCTCTACATACAAATTCAGCACATTTATTTTTTCTTCTTTTTTTTTTTTTTCTTCCTCCCCCAATATCCTTGCTGCTGGGAATCCAAAGCATGTTGCAGCAGATCCCTGTGGGAATCCCTCTGCCGCCTCCCTGGGAATTCATCACCACCTCCAGCGCCTGTGAAATGCTCCCCAGTGCCAGCGTGAGGGGATGATCAATAAATGACCAATTCAGTCAAGGTTTGGGGACGCCTGGCAGGGTGGGAGGTGGTGCCTGAGCAGAGCCCAGTGGCACCGGTGGCACCAGGCAGTGGCAGGGGTTGGACAATAATCAGGGCACTGCTTTTACTCACAGAGCTCTCGAATAACCCTGGTTTTAATTGTGCTAATAAACTTCATGTTCCGTGTTTCACATAAACTTTCGTGTTCGTATAAATACCAGGGGCTTGAAAAATGCAGCTGATCAACTCCATCTAAACAAAACAAAGTCAAATTTTCCCCTGAAGGAGCTGCTGGCAGTTTTACCATTTCTCAGGATGTCCATCTCAATCCACAAACATTCATTTTGCCTTTCACCGGTTTGGACAGTCAATGCTTTTCAATAATAAATATAAATTGTATTTTTTGCAGTATTATTAACAAAAACTATGTTTAAAAAATACTCCCAGAAGAAGCAAAATTCTCCTTTCCAAATCCACCGTTCTAGCAGTGTGTTAAATAAAGATCCATTTTCAGTCTGTGACTCTCTTGGGTCATTACAGGGTAAGATTTGTGAAATAAGAGCTCTGTGGTCCCCAAAATTTGTGGCAAGAATGCAGGTAAATCTTTATGAAAGTCTTACTGTCAGCCCAGGGATCTCACCAGAGAAATATAATTATTTTACACTGAAAAAAAGTCCCAGCTGAAAATATAAGACAATATAATAAATGATATTTAAACTTAGTAAGGAAATTTTCTCCTGTCCTAGAAGAATAAAAAGAAATATTAACCATAATTCACTATTTAAAACTCATTAAAAGGAAAATTTTAACCATCTGGGTCACTGCAATTTAATCCTAGTTTCAAGAGGGAATTACCTCTGAACTTTAAAAGACCATTCTGGTACAATTAATTCAATTAGACATGAGTACAGGTGCAATGATTTATGAGAATATTAGTACAAATAAGGGTAATCCACTTTAAAAAACAATCATTTTTATGATTGGAAATACGTTTCAAATAGGTGTAGGTTTTCAAAGAAACCAAGTTTACTTACTTTTAAAAAATCTGAATCAATTTCAGAGTAAACCAGCATGAGTTCCTGGAGTTATTCCAGGTTTCTGAAAAGTCATTGATGAAAAAAAGCTGGAAATAACTCAAAAAACTTAAAAAATAATATTACCACTTCAGTAGTGATAAAGACATGGATTAACCAGGCAAAGTTACACAGAATTTTTGTTACACCTTTGCAGAAATCCTGACAGATAATTGAGAAAAATTAAATTATCACCATTATCAAAGGAGTTTCGTGTGCAGCGTCATTTTCCTATGAAAGATGGTTTTTATCTATTTATTACCCTGGCAATGCCCCAATATTTAATAAAATGTGCTCGATATTTTGTCTCCTTTTGGAATTTGGGGTTATTTTCTCTGCTCTGAGTGCAGAGCTCTGCAGATCACAGAGTCCCTGGCACGTCCTGGGGTGGGAGAGGCCCGGACACATCCCAGGCTTTCCAGAAAAACCAGCCCAGAGCAGCCTCTCTGAGGTTTTCTGAGTTATTGTGCTGGGTTATCTCCACCCCACTGGCCTCTCGGGGTTTATTGCTATCAGACATGGACAATAAGTGACCCTAAAACCTCGCTCTAAACTGATTATTTCAATCATCTCAGATAAATGAGTATTTCCTCCCCTAAGTGCTCCTGCACAAGTTGATATACAGGTAAAGCTTGCGGTTCTATCTGATTTATTTTGAATTACCAGCTAATATAAAACAGAACTAAATATTTATGAGCTGCCAGTGACAAATGAGAGAGGTGATTCATCTGATAAGTGCAGTAAGTACCAGGTATTTGCTGTATTTCTGCAGCAGAGCAGTGAAACGTTCACTGGGACTGCAGATATTGGTGGCACAGGGTGCAAACAGTGCCTCAAAGAGGTCCAGAGATAGACTGGAACAGAATGAAACTCCAAGTGGGGCTATCACACATCTATTTCACGAAAAAATCTGAATTTCTGGCTTTAACTCCAAGTTGAAATTAAAAAAAAAAAAATCCAAACAAACGTAACCCAACTAAGTTCCCACAAAGAGGAAGTTCTGAAGCGTCACCTGTCTTGAAAAAAAGAAGAATTATATGTAAGAAATTTATCTGAATCTAGAAGGAATTGATAACTTGTAGCTGGAACCGAGAGATAAAATATTGAAGAGACACAATGAGGAAAAAAATGGGCTGGAGAGTTTCTATCAGTGGAGTCAGAGACAAGGTTCCACCAGAGAAACCACACACAGGAACTTTGCTTTAACGAGCGGATTTTCGTTCCTGTCACTCCAGCAAAAGGTTTAACTATAACCATTTTATGACTTTATCACTTACAGGTTCTATTAATAAAAGAATGAAACGGAACTTACAAACTTGCTGAATTATGAGTTGTGTTTGAAAAGGAAGAATTTCTGTTTAAGCCTTGGTTTCCAGTGGAATGATCCATTACTAAAACGACCTCTTTTCAATATACATCCTTTGTGTTGAAAATGACTTAACTTTTCATTCAAAGTTATAGAAAGATATATGACAAAAATATAACTGTCATTTATATTAACTTCTCGATTAGTCCTTCATAATGAACATAGAGAAAGCATAAAATTTCAATAGCATGGATGTTATTAGAGACAATATTTTATTGGCATCAATGAAAAAGTCTCATGTTGAAATCCAGACACTTTCCCTGTCAGGAGATAAATAGCTTTTCATGCCTCGGTAGTATTTAAACCTATGAAAACATCTCCTTCATCATCCAGTTGTGAAAGAGAAGGTTTTCTCCAGCTTTTCTGCCATTCAGACAAAAGACAATTCTTATTTTTTTTTACCTGGGTAAAGTTTTTGCTGCACTCATAATTCCTGAAGGAGTGAATTTTACTGCTGTCTGTAACTTCCCCTCATCCCTTTGCTCTAACTCCTTGTACACTAATTTAAATGGAATTTCAGGGATGAACACTAACAGGAAAGTGCAGCAATGCATCCAAAAACCAGCACCAAACTCTCTGGACCGGGTGCACACAGAGCCAGGAGCACCCTCGCATTCTAGAAAGCCAAAAAATCAGTGTTTGGCTTGAGAGTTCATTTCCCACATTTACCCCAGATGTTATTGTTTGGCTCATCCAAGTGGTTCTTTGTACAGATGTGGTGAGCAGCTCTCCAGGGTGATTGCCTGGAATTCAGAAGGAAACAAGACTTATTTAGCAACTGAACCCCTTTTCAAGAGTGGCCAAGGAAAAGGATCAGAGGAAAACACGGGTCTCTTGTAGGACAGAACTGTACTGAGTGGCCCAGGCGTGGAGAACACTCCCCAGGAGAAAGCTCTGCTGCCCCGCAGGAGTTACCTCGTTCCCACAGCACTTCCACCGAGTGATTCATCGTGGTCAGGACTGCAGAACCAAAGGAATCCCCAAAAATTCCCGTTCTCAGTTACCTCGTTCCCACAGCACTTCCACCCAGTGATTCATCGTGGCCAGGACTGTAGAACCCAAGGGATCCCCAAACATTCCTGTTCTCTGCTCCTCATCCATCCTGTCTTTGCTGCCCTTCAGGAGTTACCTCGTTCCTGGAGCACTTCCACCGAGCAATTCGTAGTGGCCAGGACTGCAGAACCAAAGGAATCCCCAAAAATTCTTGTTTTCTGCTCCTCATCAATCCTGTCCTTGCTGCTCTTCAGGAGTTACCTCCTTCCCGGGGCACTTCCACAGAGTGATTTGTAGTGGCCAGGACTGCAGAACTGAAGGAATCCCCAAAAATTCCTGTTCTCTGCTCCTGATCCATCCTGTCCTTGCTGAGANAGAGGAATTCCCAAAAATTCCCATTCTCTGCTCCTCATCCATCCTGTCCTTGTTGCCCTTCAGGAGTTACCTCGTTCCCAAAACACTTCCACCCAGTGATTCATCGTGGTCAGGACTGTAGAACCCAAGGGATCCCCAAACATTCCTGTTCTCTGCTCCTCATCCATCCTGTCTTTGCTGCTCTTCAGGAGTTACCTCGTTCCCAAAGCGCTTCCACAGAGTGATTCATCGTGATCAGGACTGTAGAACCAGAGGAATCCCCAAAAATTCTTGTTTTCTGCTCCTCATCAATCCTGTCCTTGCTGTCCTTCAGGAGTTACCTCCTTCCCGGAGCACTTCCACTGAGTGATTTGTAGTGGCCAGGACTGCAGAACTGAAGGAATCCCCAAAAATTCCTGTTCTCTGCTCCTGATCCATCCTGTCCTTGCTGAGAGGTTAAAAGCCCAGTCTGCAGCTTTAGGGTATGGAATTTCCACCATGGATATCTTCTGTAGAGATAAAATTCCTCCTGTGCAGGGCGTGCACTCCCCACCGTTCCACCCAAACACCTATTGGCTGTTGTCATTTATTTATTTTTCCTTTTATATTAGAAGTACTTGGGCAGAATATTCAGTTTAGAATAAAAAGTCTCCAAATGTGGCCAAGTTATTACTGGGTTCTGTCCCGTTTCATGGCCTGAATCAATCAGGAGATCAAAACCAGATAAGACCTCATTAACATTTATGTAGTTTTGATAAAACCTCACTGATTCACTCTTTCTGCATTGTGATGGTGTTCAAAAAACCTGTGAGACTGAGGTGGAGTCATTCCCACCACATGGATTTTTAAAATTATGTATGTATCATTCTTATATCCATGGAATTGTTAGTAAAGGAATTAAATCCTCATGTTCCAACAACCTCTTGTAGTTGTTAAATCTACAATTCATTTGTAGAAATCTGGACTAGCTTGTTACAGAAGCAATGCAATAAAATGCCTTTTCAAATTAAATATTCTCTAATTCTCCAGTCTGGTTGCACATTTTAATTATGACTCTAATGAATTTTAAATGTGACATCAGAATTCTCGTCTGACACCGAGAATTTGGATTTAATTAGAAAAAATAGAATTATTCTAAGCAGATGTGTTTAATGATCAGGGTGCAATTAAAACACGCAATCAAGCTTGCAGAAAGTACATAATCCTGGGATATATTTACACAATGTTCTCTTTGTTTCACTGGGAACTGTGCTGGTTTCTGACACTGAACTAGAAGTGTGTCTTGGACCTCTTTAGGCAGGTTTTACATCAGCAAAAAAAGGGCAAATTTAGCTGAAATAGAAGATTTTACAGGTCTTACCCGTATTGTGGGCAAGGAGAATTTGGTATCATTTAATCAGGATTTGGGTTTTCTTTCTCTCCTCAGCTCTCGATCTGCACAAGAACAGCATTTTCAAATATTTCTACTAAAAAAGCTGTGTGGAGATGCGAGGGAGGGGTCGAGCAGAAACCTCTCTGTGAAGAAAAGGTGAATTTTCACACCCATTCCACAGAGCCTGCACCCAATCTCGTGGCAGCCCAGAGCATCCCTCTGACTGTCCAGGGGGGTCTGGAGCCCCGCCAGACAGATTCGGCACATGGGACGAAAGCACAAAACTCTATGTTTGATCCGTGTCCTTGGAAAAAATTACCCACAAAACGGAAAGAAAATGTGTAATTAGCTGATCTTATCACTGGGTGAATGTAGGTTTTAGATTTATGGAGGTAGGAGAGAAAAAAGCAAACATGGAGGGCAAAGGGCGGTGCCCCTTCCCCTTCCTCTTTCTTCTCTCTCCTCCATCTCCTGCTGTGACGATGGGGATGGGCATTGGTGGAGGCAGCACTGTCATGGTAAGAAAAGGTAGAAATTAATTGGGAAAAATTGATAAACAATAATACGTTGTGGAACTTGGTTGGTTTTCCTAAAAGAGATCAAAAGGAGAAATCGCCTTTCCGGGGCGTCACTCCTGCTGTGGATCTCGGTGGAGCAGGTCGTGCTGTGCCTGCTCCAGACACTGAGAGATAAGAAACAACAAACAACCTGAACACGAACTCTCAGGCGTCTCCAACCTTTCTTGGCTCTGGCATGGGACTTTCTAAGATCAAGAAACAGCCATAAAACATCTTAAAAACCAGCAGAGACCATACAATCTCTGGCAGGGCCAGCCACCACTGCATCCCTGCTTCCCCTCTGAGCTCCTGGGGAATGGACCTCTCCGAACAGCCCAGAGCTCCTTGGAAGATGATCCCCAAAATCTTCCATCCAGGTGGTCACTGCAGGAGAGAAAAGCTGACGAAGGCACAGAGTCATCAACCTCAGCCCACCTGCAGGAAAAAAATGCCTCGTGTTGCAGGAGGGCTTTGAAAAATCCTTTCTGCTCACATCAAATGCTTGAGAGAGCGAAAAATGTTGGTCAAACCTCTGAAATCTGACTTAGGTGGAACTGAAATCACTTCTCTCCAAGTGAAATAACTCACAGTCACCTAAGATTCGGTAATTTTTTCTGTATCCAACCAAATACAGGAGAATTTAAGAAAATCCTACCTCCTCTGGCCATGCACATTTCCTTTGCTTCTCTCTTTCTTAATTAAAAATATCTGTGCATCCAAAAGTCCAGACGTGGATCTGAACATTGGCCTTGAGAACAGAATGATTAGAGATGCACAAAATTTGCGATGCTTTTAATAAACCAAGAACTGTAACAGGTTAAATAAAAATAAATCCAATGTAGAGTTTATGCTTATTTGAGGGGAAAAAAGAGAATTCTCTTAAGTGACTAGAGACAAAAATAAATGAATGTTTAGAGTTTATGCTTACTGGGGGGGAAGAAAGAGAGAACTCTCAGAAGTGACTAGAGACATATCAATTATTTATTTCTAAAAATTACAAGAGGGAGCTCCTTTTAAGAAAAGAGCAAAATTTGTTCACATTTCCAAACCGTTATTAAAAAACCTTAAGCCCAGTGGAGTAAGAAGTGATTTTTGTGAGGTCATTGGATTGCGAGCAAGTTGGATTAAATGTAAGAGCTAACTGTATCTATAATAAAGCTATTTAAAAGTGTTTGCCATGAAATTCCTGTGCCCTTCAGTTCCTTTTTCCTTCAAACAAGGGAAGGGATTGTTCGTTTTGCAGAGCTGCTGGGTGCCTGAGACAGGGAAGATGCCCTCACCAGCACAATTACTTAATTAACACATGTCTATAATGACTCGTTAAGAGATGAGCAGGAGCCTAAAAGGAAAGGAGCAGAGTTTGTGGTACAGCTGGAACAACTTCCCTCGAAGAAAAACAATTTAGGTGGGCAGCACTGTCAAAGGAAAAGGAAAGGAAAGGAGGAAAGGAGAAGGAAAAGTCATTTGGGCTCTTTAACATCGCTGTAGACAATGCACATAAAAAAGGTGATTTTTTAAAGAGACCAAACACATCCTTGAGCCATAATTTTTCTCGATTCCCTCTGCTCAGCCAGCGAAATGCAAGTAATTAAATTTCTATTGTTCTGCAGCCCAGAATCCACAATAAATTATGCTCTCGGAGGGTTTATTTTTCATTTGGGTTACTTTGCATTGCCATAGCTGACAGGAAATTTCTGTNTAAAGTGTTTGCCATGAAATTCCTGTGCCCTTCAGCTCTTTTTTCCTTCAAACAAGGGAAGGGATTGTTCGTTTTGCAGAGCTGCTGGGTGCCTGAGACAGGGAAGATGCCCTCACCAGCACAATTAGCTTAATTAACACATGTCTATAATGACTCGTTAAGAGATGAGCAGGAGCCTAAAAGGAAAGGAGCAGAGTTTGTGGTACAGCTGGAACAACTTCCCTCGAAGAAAAACAATTTAGGTGGGCAGCACTGTCAAAGGAAAAGGAAAGGAAAGGAGGAAAGGAGAAGGAAAAGTCATTTGGGCTCTTTAACATCGCTGTAGACAATGCACATAAAAAAGGTGATTTTTTAAAGAGACCAAACACATCCTTGAGCCATAATTTTTCTCGATTCCCTCTGCTCAGCCAGCGAAATGCAAGTAATTAAATTTCTATTGTTCTGCAGCCCAGAATCCACAATAAATTATGCTCTCGGAGGGTTTATTTTTCATTTGGGTTACTTTGCATTGCCATAGCTGACAGGAAATTTCTGTGAGTGTCTCCCTAGCCCAGGACAGTGGATTTTCTTTAAATAATGCACACGATGGTTCTGTAAGAAACGTTCTCTTTAACAGAGGAAGTGTGGTGGAATTTCATATTTTGGTCCCAGGAAGGTCCCTTCGTCTGAATCTTTTAGATTCCTCATTTAACAAAAGCTTCCAGCTGAAGCTTGAGAGAAAGAAACCAAACAAATCAGACAAGATGACAAGAGTGTAAATTAAACTCACAGATTAAACAGAAAATTAAAATTGGGGTTGGGGAAGGAATTGGATTTTGATAAAATAACGTTAGATGTTAAAATTGTCCATAAATTCCTTGTCCTTCTGCAAGGACCATGTTCCAAACTGGAAGGTTCAGTAGAATCAGTCTTTCCACTGCTCTGTTCCCCTCCCGGTGTCAGTAAATACAGGTGCAAAAACTGAGAGCATTGCTTGAAAAATTCATACAGATTGGATGAAAAATGGAAACGACTGAAAAAAGTTTTAAAATTCTATTTTATTCCTAATGTATTAGGCCAGTTCTGAATTTTCCAAGTCTTTCAATGAAAATAAATGAAATAAATTTTAAAAAATACCAACGAAAAATTTTTAAAAACCCAAAGAAAAATTCACTTTAAAAGAGAAGTATTTTTCCATGCTTTCATCTGCACTTTTATGGAAAAATTAAAAATATGATAGTTACAAGGAGATAGAAGTCTTTAGCTTAGAAGAAAATATAATTTTTTTAGGTGAAAGTCCATTTGAAATGACAGAAACATGGGTTGGATATTTTCTTACCTTGTGAATTTGATGAGTTGGCTTTTCAGTTTGTATTGCAGAACTTGGGTGTTCATTTACAACCTAGTTTTGAAAAAAAATTAAATAAAGACATCCTTTTATGACGCTATTTGGATCAGACAAAAGCCTCAATGAAACAAAACATTAAGCTGGGTTTTGGGGTTTGTTTTCTGGAATTATTAATTAAATATTATATAATTAATATAATATAATATAAATATATATTATATAATTTTTATATGGTTTATATATATATATAAAAATAAGATAATAAATATAAGATATAAATATTAAAGAGAGCACTGTCCACACACTGTGATCCATTGAAATACACTGAATTTCATGCCCTGGTTTCTATATTTTTCTTCTATCTAGTACTAAGAGGTCGTTATTGTACCATTAACACAAAGTGTTTTAATAAGAAATTAAGTCATAAATACTTTTAAAACCCGGACTTCAAAATCATCCAGATGCTTTTGGAGTACAACTCTCCAGCTGCGTTTAGAAAACGTTTTTTCACTCCATTTCCATTCAACTTCCCTTTTTCATTTTTATAATGGATTGGAATAATATCCATTCCAGATTTGTCATGTGCCTCTAGAAAAAGTCATATGTGATCTCCAGCTCGGGCTTTGGGGATGGTTCCCTTTCTCTGCTGTTATTTTGTCTGAGTGCTTCAGCAGCGCAGGGCTCAGACTGCGGCAGCCGGGGTGATAAAGTCCAGGTGCTGGGAATTGTCAGGCTGATCCCTGAAAAAACATCTGATCAACTCTCCTTTTCCTCTGCATGTGTTCAAAATAATGCCCCAGAGATTCCCATAAATATTATCAGGAGGACTCAGACAGAAAAGTGAAGAATTCTCACATAAACTGTGTAGAAAAGCACCACCAGTAAAAGGCGTTTGTTCTCCTGGTTTTTGCTAAGCCTTCTGTTATAACCTTGGAGTAAGAGATTTTCACACAGTTTCATGTAAATAATGGCCAATGTTTATTTAACCGTCTTTTCTGTTTTTCATTCCTTTTGTGATAAGAGAAAGTTTGATGAGCATCCTTTTTCTCCAGTGGGATTGAGGAGGAAGTGACATGTCCTCCAACCCCTTGCAGAGTTGAGAACTCTATAAAATATGAAAAATGTAAATAAAGTTTCTCTTTTCCCTCTTTTCTGCTGAACCTAGCAGGTGTGAGAGTGTCCTTTATGGTGCTTTCACCAGCACAGGCGTTGATTTGGGAATCTGCATTCTTTAAATGTAAATCATGGAAATACTCCCTACAATGTGGAGAATGTGGGAATAAGACTAATTTTCTCTCGATTTTAAGACAAGCTCTAAGATCTGTAAAAAATAAAATAAAATTTAAGTTATGAAGTTATTTCCAGTTCTTTTTCCTGTGACAGCTGGGAATATCCCTTTGTGATCCACAGTAAATTACCTCGGAGAACTCAACCCTGAGAGGTTTTGTCCGGCCGAAAGGGGAAGGGGAAAATCCCCATTTCTGTAGATTATGGATGCTGGAGAGCAGCAAAAGTGCACCCCTGGAGTGTCAAGAAGCTCCAGGTCCTCCTGGTGCCAGTTTTGTCCCCAGACAGAGCAGGATAACCCCAATAATTCCCCTAAATCCTCACGTGTTATACATGAAATAAGTTAAATTGGCTTTTGCATAGTTACTTGTTTTAAAGTTGGTTGTTAATTAGTCATAGCAATTAAGGAATAGTTACTAAAGTTATGACTCCAGTTAATGTTTCTACTAATTAACAGTGTTTGTAAGTGGTTCTGGACTATTGTTGTATTTTATACTAATTTAGTTTACCTCAATTCACTAAACCAGTTACTATCCTGGTTAAAGTCAAGACTGTTATTGCCCTTATACCAGTGCTGTTTAAATCTTACAGGTTTCTACACTTTAATTATATATGTTTAACGCGAGTAATTATTAGTTTTATCAAAAATTATTTTACAGTTACTATAATTTTATAAAAGTTAATAATCCTGTGTGAGTCTCTCCCTCTGTAGAAAGTGACAGGCAACCCCCCCACAAGACACCTCAGAACTATTTTTAGGCTCCTTCCAAGGGTCCTGCAAGTGACTCCAGGGCAACCTTGCACATCAATGAGGGGCTTTTCCCACCTCAAGAACTGGTGACATCACCTCTAAGGTCCTCCCCTAGTGACAACGAGCCATTGGTGACGAAAATAACATCATCATTCTTTNGGTGTTGCTCACTGCTGCAAGTGGGGCTTAATGCCAGTTAGGCTACAAGTGTCTCCAATCTCCAAGCCCGGGTTTTTACCTTTATTTTATATTTTTAATTTTTCTCCTCTTCAATAAAGGTCATTTTTGTTTAATCCAAATTGAGAGTTGTTCCTTTTATGACATCACGGAATAGCTGAGAGCAAAGAGGGCCCCTTTGCCATTTTTTGCTCCTAGAGAAGAATGACTTTGATCCCTCCCTAATTAAAGAGCACGGGGCACTTCTGGGGCGAGTCCTGGGCTGGTGGGAGAGAGCTGCAGAGCTGTTCTCTGGGCATGCAGGATCATGGAACTCTGCTGGCATTTATTCAAAGCCGTGATGAACTCCTTGATCTCTTCAATCACATAATCCACAGAAAATGCTTCTTGACCACTCCGAGAAAAAGTTCCAAATGATCCGTGGGCGAGTGCAGAAGATTTGTTTTAACCTGGTTTGCCCTAAAGACACTCTGCTTTCAGTTAGGGAAGGTTTTTTTAAACCAAAAGAAGAAAAAGTTAAATTCGTTTTCATTCTAATTTGTTCCATTTCTTTTTCATTGGCTGCTTGCTTGCTTTTTGTAATAACAAAAGTGGCTTAAACTGAGCTTTAGCTGGAAACTTAAAACAATTGGGATCAGCTCTTTCAGCTGGACTTTAAGTAAATTATGCTCCTCTAATTTATATATACATCTTTTTTAATCCAGTCTCTAATACACCACGTGGATTTAAAGGAACAGATTTTAAATTACAATTATAACCTGAGGCTTTACAAGTGGAGAGCACCAACCCAGCAGCAGTGTTTGGATGGAAAGTATTCGAGGGAGCAGAGTTCTCCAGCCTTGCTCCTAACAGAGGAAAATATCACAAATAAAACGTCTGTAAGGAGCATCTCTGGCAGTGGCTGAGCCATGCTTAAAATTTGTAAGAATAATTTTGTTTGTTTGTTTGTTTGTTTGTTTGTTTTCTCATTTGTGACCTTTTCTTCAGGTGTCCAGAGGAAGAAATTTTAATTGTTGTGAGGAGACATTTCTTCAACATCTGACTCCATCCCCAGCTCATTCCACTCCATCCCAAGGTGTTAGGAATACAAAAATTTAAATTATTGTATTTCTTTCATGAGTATAAAAGTTTCATAGCTCATAAGCATCACAAGATCCTTCAAAATTTGAGAGTTATTAAGGTCAGTCATCAGAAAAAAATTTAGAATCACTTTTTCCTGGGGAAATATTAAATGTATTTCATGAGAAATATTTTTTATTTATTACCACTCCAAAGAAGAGCTGGCAGCTAATAAAGCACTCGGGAGCTCTTTGTCTTTCCTTCCATCTTCCCATGTTAAAACTAAAACTGTTGCTGGAGGGGTTTTATGCATTCAATAGAAAAGCTTGGAAGTTGCTTCAGAGAACACTGTTTGTTTAAATGTCTAAAATATTTTACTTCTCATCTGTTAAAACAAATTTGCTTTCCTTTCCTTTTTACTTTGTCTTTGCTTCCTCTCTGAATTAAATTTATTTTCCCACATGTTCTGACCATTGGGATTCCTCAGCTGTAATAAGCATTTTACTTCATAATATATTTATAACTTCCATCCTTAACAAAGTGATTACAGACTAGAGTTGATTCTTATAAAATTGTCTAAAATACAGTGGACTTGAACTGTTTTCTTTTTGGTCCTAGTTCAACAGGTTTTATAAGTCATGGATATCCTTTAGGTGAATAATTGCCTCTGATTTGTGTTTTGTGCAGGTGCAGAAGCAACGACTGAAACCACAGACTCAGAGAGCTGTTATGTGAGAATTAAAAGAAATTAATTGCTGTGAAACAAGACATCTCTGATGAAAACGTGCATTTCGAAGAGTAAAATTTCAGGAAAAGAGAAATGAATGGAGGGTGGAAGATGGAAGACGGAGCTCTGCCAGATTTTTCGAGAGGAACAGGATGTGGTGGGAGCTGAGGTGTTTACGGGCAATGCACGGGCTCAGAACCTTAATTTCACACTCTGTCTCTATATAAAGCTCCTCTCCCGCTTTAGGAATCACAAACACCCCTCTTAAGCCAAGATTTTCATGCCATGTTTGTACACAAAGCTGGTTCCACCACAGCCTGAGGCTCTGCAGATTCCCAAGGGGACAGCAGAGGAGCAGAGTCCTTGTGCTGCAGAATCGGATACCCTGGGAATTCATTGATTTCTCAACTGTGGATTCAAAACCTCAAATAATGCATTTTATGAGCACAATCCTTGCACACGGTGGGCTCCGTGCCCCTCTCCTGTTAACGGTTGTGTCTGGGAAAACACAATAAAGAGGCTCTCACCCCTGCCAGGTTCAGCAGAAAGGAGAGGAAAGACTCTTTTATTTACGTATGTTACATTTTTATAGAATTCTGAACTCCACAAGGGATTGGAGGACATGTCACTTCCTCCTCAATCCCACTGGAGAAAAAAGATGCTCATCAAAGTTTTCTTATCACAAAAGGAATGAAAACCAGAAAATACCGTTAAGTAAACATTGGCTATTATTTACACGAAACTGTGAGAAAGAATCTGACTCCAAGTTTAAAACAGAAGGCTTTAGCAAAAACCAGGGCAACAACGGTGGTGTTGCCCCTCCAACCTGCAGGGCTGCTGGCACTGCCCCGTGGCGTGGAAGGCTCTGAGCTGGGAGAGGCAGGGATTGGGAATGCTCCACTTCCCTCCAAGGCAGCCACAGCAGCTGCCTGGTACAGCCCCTCAAGAGAAGGAGCTCCCAGATTTGTGAGGATAAACATAAACCAGAGATAGAGTCCGGACAGAGGGTTTAACTTGATGTGACAAAAAGCAAGGCTAGACTAAGAATTATCCTGAAATCAGTTTAGTGGTGTATTCTGGGCTGTGGAAAATTCAGGGAATTCATATAACGTGTTTCTGCCATACTGAGCTATGAAATGTTTCCTTAGAGGAGCCTTAAATACCAGTTACGCCTCATTATTTTTATTTATAAATTGGAATTCTGGCCTGGATTCAGAGGAAATTGGCACTATAACTGGAGTTTCAGGGAAAAGCATAATTTAGCAGCAGAGATGGAAGTTAAATACAACCATTTACTCATTCTGCTGAGGCCAGCCTTGACTCCTTAGGGATGGGATCTTCAAAAAGCACTCAAAAGTCCCTCATGTTCCCCGAAAGTCAGATAAAATCCCCACTCAGTGGTTCAGACCATCTCTTCCTACACTGGCTGCTGTTGGCAGTCATTAAAGGTGATTTGATACCGCCTTGTCCATAAGAAAAATACAGAATTCTCTCTTTTCCACGTGACTTTATCCATCTGGTCAGCCACAGCTACCCAAATAACTCCCACTTGTTCCATGGAGCTCCACACCTTCCTGTCAAAGCAGGAATAGCTTACAGCACATGAAAGATAAAATTCAAAGCACAAGCTCCCCTCAAAAGTCAAATTAGATTTCGCACCTGGGTTCTCCCTTGCTTTTCCCAGAGTGAGAGCATCCAGACAAGTTTATTGATGTTCATTGACTCTGACATCTCAGCACAATCCACATCAGTTAAGGAGGAGCCCACGAGCCCTTGGAGAGCAGCATCCAGTGCCAAAGACAGCAGGCACAGACGAGATCCGCGCTTCCTACCAACCCTTGGAGAGAAAACACTCTTCAGGCTCCTGCTGCTGGCATTTTAGTTCCCCTGCCTTTGTTTTGAGTGCTCCTAAAGCAAATGTCAGCTAGGAGGAGTTATTCGTAGGAACTCTGATTATTTGGCAAACGTACGTCCTGGATAAAGTTTGGAAAGAGAATAAATTGTTTTATGTGTCTCTTATCCAGGGCAGAAGGAATCAGCACTAGGGCCTGCCAGGAAAAGTTCTTCAAGCAGCTCAAGACAGAGCATGGAAGACTTAACTCATGTAAAGAAAACCTGTTCATTAATTAGGCTGTCAGGCTCACTTCATTAAATAATTTATCCTCTCATTTGTCTTTACTGGGCACTTGGTTTCACTGCACTTCAGTATCCAACTGAAATTAATAAAAGCAAACAGATTTCTGAACAGAACCTACCCAAAGCCTCTCGTGGAACGTATCTGCAATTACATGGATATATGCATTAAAAAATTCCATGTGTTGCTAGAATTTCAGCTGTTTGGGTGCATTTTGTTATTTTTAATGAATGATGAAAGGAAACTTTCTGTTTACATAGATGTTCATGAATTTTAATGTAACACCAGAAGGAATTAAACCAAAAAGCACATTTAATATGGCAAGATTTCCCACAGACAGCTCTCAGTGATGTGAATATTTAGTTTGCATTGTTTTGTGAAATGAGACGACCAAGAGTCTGCCCCAGTCTAATACTGGTATAACAAGCAACAGACTCAGGATGTGCCACAAAGCCTTTCTGTAAAATTCAGAGATGCATTTAAGCTTTAAATAGGTTTAGAGAAATTTTAATAATGACAATTTATCACAAAAACAAATAAATTGAACACATGAAATAAAAAATGTGAATAATAGTGAGCATAAACACACTAGAATTTCATGGCAGCATCAATTAATCCTTTTGTTTAGAGCACCCTTCAATCCTTCATCTGAGTTTGTGTTGGTTATTTACAGAAAGAAGAGCTTTAAATGTTTGCTTCCTTAATTCCTCTTTCAAAACACAATTGTCACCATAGAATTCTTCCAATTCTACTTCAGTGTAATCATTTCTAAAGTTAATACAAATTATTTACACGCTTTGACCCAAGGTACCTAAAACACTGAGATATGAGTGAGTTCTGAACTTCAGCCTCGAGCATTTTGTTTGGAACTAAAATTAAGAGTTAAAAACTTGGATTATATTTCATTAATTAAACTAAATAAGTTTTTCCTCCTGCTGATCAGAATGGAGAACACAATGAAAAGCTGTGCTCGGTGTTTTTCAAGAAGACTTGGGTTTGCTCCAGAGAAGTTGAGCATCCCGAGGAAAGAAGAAAAAAATAAGTTCATTAATCCTGAAATAAGCATGGGTGAAGAGAAGAAACCAAAGTAGATGTAATTACTTCAAGATCAGATGATTCCCACAGCAGCTGATGGTAGCATCAGGTTTTTTCCACAAGGGGCAGCCCAAATGTCACCTGCAGTAGATGAAGATGTGACCAAAGTCCTCCATCAGGTTTGGTTTAAAAGACAGATCACAGCAGCCTTGCTTGGTGTGATCATCAGAAAATACTTCGGTGTAGAAGACTAAGGAAAGAGTTACATTTATCTATAATTATCTGTCTACAAAACTGGAAAAAGAAGGCCAAAAAATAAAGCTTATTTTGAACACAGAGCAGTAAATCAAATAGCTCGCCAAAAAAATGTGAAGAAATGGGAATAATGAGCAACAACACGAGGAACAAGCGGGTTCTGCAGGACTTGTGTAGACAGCGGGTTTGTACATGGTGGTGCTTTGAACCTACATAATTATATTTTAGTCACCAATTACTTGTGACAAGACTCACCAAACATGACAGGGAAAAGCGAGAGGGATCTTCCCAGAACTACCCAAACTTGCCCCAAGTGACATTTTCCTGACAGTACACGGAGCCTGCTCTCCTGGTCTGGCACAAGAATTTCTTTTAATCAGGTCTGCACTGGGTCACTGCAGAGCACAGGAGTGGTCAGGGACCAGTCTGAACTTCTCCAAATGATGGGAAATAACAGATAATAGAGACAGAGTTCTGGCTGCTGCTGATTCCTCCTGCAAGTGCTGGGTACGTTCAGCTACTCCTTTTAATACAAGGAAATTCATGTTCTCCACCTTCCTAAGAATGGGATGAGCCTCATTTAACAAACATAACGAGAACAATAATTATCATTATGCCTTCATTAGCTGTAGGCCAGCCAGGGTCAGTCCTTTTCGGACAGAAAGGGATTTTCAGGCTAAACTGCCCCAGCAATCTGTGCATAATGTTCTTTACTGATGGGCTCTTTTTTAAAGAACTGGAGGGATCTGTAATCTGTAAAATAAAATCAGGAAGGGGCAGCTCTTTAATAAATGGCTTATCTGCTGTTTGCAATGCTTTCCCTCTTATCCCACAAGATCATTTTGGACATTTGGAAAATGGTCAGATCAAAATTTCCCCCAGATCAAATTTCCCCAGATCAAAAACTTCTGGGGTAAACAAGACTAAATATCTCATCATTTAGGGGTATAAAAGCTCTTTCACTTGATTTTTCTCACCTGTGGAGAAACTTGGAAAATCCAAGTTATCTGTTCAAGCACTTATTAACTGATCCGTGCTACAGAGCTAAAGGAACATCCATGTTTTCTATATTTTTAAAAAATATTCCATTAGGGGATGGTTATGTTTCATTCAGAGCCTTTCCCATAATGATGAATTTATTGTTAAAATTACAAGTTTTGCTTGAAAGCACAAATATGTTCCTAAATACTAAATTCTGTCATGTTCCTCACCTTTGTTTCCACTTCAGTGATTTTTTTTCATTTGTAAACAAAACCCTGCTATTTTTAACCCAAATTACTATCAAATAATCAATAACTCATTGAGATATAAATATGGCTAAAACTATAAAGTTGTTTAATTCCCTGTCACTGTTGGTTATTTTCAATTCTTAATGTTACAAGTAAAAAACTTGAGGATTCATAACTGAATTCTGCTTTAAAACCTCTAACTCAGGCCACTGCAATTCTTTGTCCAGCCTTTGGCATTGATGAGGCTGCTGAGGGAGTACCCTGAGGATTTAATCTAACCTGCCTTCATGATAGCACACAGTGTTTGCTAGATCTCACTGGGATTTACACCCACTTCAGTGAATTTCTCCTGGTTTATAAACAGATTTATCTCGTGCCTCTGCTGTTTAGCACGTTACTCACCATTCCAGAGGCTGAGATTACTGCATTTACTCCGAGGTGCAGTTTATAAAAATGCACAGGGTTCTACAGAGAAAGAAAGGAAGAAAAGGTGTTTTCAGCTTCTCCGACTTCAGGCACATTTGAAAACAGGCCACAGCAGCTGTATCTGAAATTTAACTGCCCAAACATGACATAGTTATAGAGGGGCAGGATTAAACAAACAAAAGAAAACACCTCTACTCTGTAGTCAAGTTATTTTCCAAAGAAAACTTACAGAAGACGTGGTTTAACACCATTTGGATGTGGTTATTCCCAGGAATGGGTCCTTAACTTGTTGAAGATCAAAAAAAATCCATTAAATTTTGTATTTCCTTTCCTCAGAAGAGCCCAGCCTAAACTTGTGATCCGTGGCTGAGTTTTCTCCTGAGCTGCAGTTCCTCTTTCCTTTCGACTTCCTTTGCTCCAAGCACCTGTTCCAGCAGGGCCTACAGAGATAGATGGAGCAGGGGGTTGTGTTGTGATTTCTGTTTTTGTGCTCCCAGACCCAGTAACTGTGGCCAACCAGTAATGAAGATCCTCAAACCATGTACAGATGTTTGGAAAACACAGTCCCTTCCCTTGAGAAACATTTTGCATTATTAAATAGAAGCATGGACATCCCTTGGGTGCCCTGATCCAGCTCTGCAGAGACACGAGTTGTGCTCAGCTTTCCTCTCTGTGGTGCTTCAATCTAACTTCTAAAAATTAATTCCTTTCCAAAGTCACAAGATCTTTCTAATTTTTATTTGTCTTTTAACTGGAAATGAGCTGTGTTTCAAGGTCTTGTTGAGTTATTGTGACAGTTTCGATGATGAAATCCAAAATTAGTCATAACAATCAGTGGTGATGGCTTGGTCAGGGTCATTCAAATAATGGCAGTGAGGCCTGGGGGTGCTGGGCAGTGGTGTTGGAGCAGAATAATTTATATGTGACAGAGACAGTCAATCAAATAATGACTTAGAACAGCAAAGAGGTAGAATTGGAAAGAACTGAATGCCTAAACGAGCAAATCATTCTTTTAAACTTTCATCTTAACCTGAATTTTACTTGTTCTCTCTAAAATTTATAAGGATTTATCAAGTGGGCTTGATATTTTCTGTTTCAGAACACAGGGAACCATGGAAAGGATTGGATTGGAAGGGATTTTAAAGCTCTCCCAGTGCCACCCCTGCCATGGGCAGGGACACCTCCCACTGTCCCAGGCTGCTCCCAGCCCCAGTGTCCAGCCTGGCCTTGGGCACTGCCAGGGATCCAGGGGCAGCCACAGCTGCTCTGGGCACCCTGTGCCAGGGCCTCCCCACCCTCCCAGGGAACAATTCCTTCCCAATCTCCCATCCAGCCCTGCCCTCTGGCACTGGGAAGCCATTCCCTGTGTCCTGTCCCTCCAGCCCTTGTCCCCAGTCCCTCTCCAGCTCTCCTGGAGCCCCTTTAGGCACTGGCAGGGGCTCTGAGCTCTCCCTGGAGCCTTCTCCTCTCCAGGTGAGCACCCCCAGCTCTCCCAGCCTNAAAGTGGCTGCAGGAAGATCACAAATGCCTTTTTCTACCTCGTATGGAAAGGCTTTCGTGGTTAAACCCCAGGCAACAGCCCAGCACCACATTGTGGTTCGCTCCCACTTTCTCCTCCATGGCATGGAAGAGTACCAGGTAAAGGTAGAACTTGTGGGTTGAGATAAGAACCATTTAATAACTGAAATAAAATCTAATAATTATAATATTAATAATAATTACAGCAATAATACTAGAATAAATTAACTCTATCCCAATTGAAATCAGGAGAAAGACAGATCACTTTTCCCTAGAAAGTGAGTCATTTCTGCAGGCAGGCAAATAGCCAAAACCATTACTGGAAATGTTCTTCATGCTGCATTTTTGCCTGCTGTGACCTTTCCTTGCCAACCTGCCCTCCCCACCTCACAGAAGTGGAGCTCCAGTTCCTCCTGATGGATCATGGCTTCCAAAAACTGGAAATTTTCCTGAGGAAAGTTTGGTAGGAAAATCAGTTCGTATCAGAGCTGGTTCTGGAGAGAAGAAAATTATTAAAATATTGGAAACTAAAATTGCTGCTGCTGTGACCTCCTGCAATCCCACTGGTTTCAGCAGTACTGACAGTTTATCTGGTAATGAAGTTGTCTCCAGTTCTTCAATGCCATGTGGCTCACCCTATAAAATTTCAAAAGAATGACTTTACCAGTAGATGGACCCAGAACTCCAAAGTACTTTTGTACTGGTTACTTCTTTAGCATCACAAATTCTCTCCTTACAAGACCCAGAGAAGTGTCATTTATGCAAAAAGAGAAGTTTTCTTTCTTACAGGCATTTAAATTGGGACACCGATGCACTGTCCTGTGTTGGGGAAGATGAAAGTTTAACAGGAAAGTTTTACAGATATGAACGCATAGCAGAAAATTCTCTGAATATACAACCTGTAAGTGAAATAGAAATGAAAGCAAGTTTTGATATATAGAACAGTAAAAGATGTTCTTAAGGGTGAAGATTGTTGAACCAAGCTGTTATTGAATGATTGAGAAAGCAAAAGTTGAAGATGAGCTGGAAGGAGGTTTTATGGCTAGAGCAAAGGATTTGTTTGACTACAAGCAAAAACATGTTTTTTACCAAGAAAATAAGCCTCAAGAAAAGCTTAGGCAAATAAAAAAGCATATTTTTACCTAGTCTAAAGAATTTTTCCACTGCTAGAAAACAGAAAAACAAGTTAAGCTTAAAATATAACCACTAACTCATGTGATTGGATAGTTACTACCATAATATGGAAATATTAGTGGCTATGATAGGTTATAGGAAATGTAAAGGTATTGTGTATGATGCTGATTGGTTGTTATGTATTAAGATGCTCAGCTAAGAAAAATATATAATCCTTTGTAACAAGAACAAATTTGACTTCAGAGGACTTCAGACAACTTCAGACCTCAGATTTCAGACCTCAAGCTTCAGGCCTTAGGCCTTAGCTGTGGCTGGCAGCTGTAGGTTTGCTCTCTGTACCCATGACCCAGGATGCAATAAACAACAATTTTGGAGAGCACCTGGAGTCCCTCATCTCTGGTCTCAGGCTCTTTCAGGCCTGTGTTCGTGTTTGGGTTTCATTACATTTTCCTTCTGTTCAGTCCCACAGTGGGTGAATTCAAAGCCTGTTTTCTGTGAAGACTCCAAACACCCTGGCCCACAAAGAACAGCCAGGGCACCACCTGGCATTTCCTTCTTTTTTTTTGGAGGAGCTGAACGCCAGGCTTGCTTCTTTCCCCAGTTTAAACTGGGAAAGGATTCCCTGATCAGCATTTATCCACCCATTATTCACCCCTGGTACTCGCTCCTGGCTCACTCGTGGTGCACCTCACTACAGGCACTAATCTGCCCTGGAGCTGTGTCTGCTCCGNCAATAAACAACAATTTTGGAGAGCACCTGGAGTCCCTCATCTCTGGTCTCAGGCTCTTTCAGGCCTGTGTTCGTGTTTGGGTTTCATTACATTTTCCTTCTGTTCAGTCCCACAGTGGGTGAATTCAAAGCCTGTTTTCTGTGAAGACTCCAAACACCCTGGCCCACAAAGAACAGCCAGGGCACCACCTGTCATTTCCTTCTTTTTTTTGGAGGAGCTGAACGCCAGGCTTGCTTCTTCCCCCAGTTTAAACTGGGAAAGGATTCCCTGATCAGCATTTATCCACCCATTATTCACCCCTGGTACTCGCTCCTGGCTCACTCGTGGTGCACCTCACTACAGGCACTAATCTGCCCTGGAGCTGTGTCTGCTCCGTGTTGCACAGCCCCAGGAGCCCTGGGGTTTGTACAAGGGGTTGTGGAGCTGCAGAAGGGGAGGGCTCTCCTGGAAACACCAAACCAGAGCATCTCTTCTCCACTGTGAGCCCCTTCCTCCTGCCCAGGGGTGCCTGGGGAAAAGGGAGCACAGATGGGATGCCCTGAGCACCAGTGTCCCCAGGCTGCCCCGGGAGCAAGGTGGGACCAGCAAAGGGCAGACAACAGGTTTGGGAGCAGCTGTAAACCTGGGCAAACAAAACAGTTTAAAAAAAAAAAAAACAAACTACTTAGGAAAATGGAAATAAACCCTATATTTAACCCCCTTTTGGGTTAGCCCCGTTTCAATGAGACAGTGATAAAACCATCCTCTGTGGTTGGATATTTATCATATCAAAGAATCCCAGAATGGTTTGGGTTGGAGGGACCCTAAATTCCATCCCATCCCACCCCTGCCATGGGCAGGGACACCTCCCACTGTCCCAGGCTGCTCCAAGCCCCATCCAGCCTGGCCTTGGACACTCCCCAGAGTGGGGCAGCAAAAGCTGCTCTGGGCACCCTGTGCCAGGGCCTCCCCACCCTCAAAATCCACTAAACTGTGTAAGTTCAATATAAACTCACATGAGATTGTGCATGGGTCAATGCAGTAATTCAAATATGTGCATTTTAAAGGCCAAGGGGGAAGAAAACCTACTCTAGACAGCAGAGTTGTCAGAAGTCAGAGTTATTGAAACAAATCTGAGATAAACCTGACAAACCTGCAAGCAACAAGTAGAAGTCAGGGAGGAATAATTAACAACATAAATCTAAAACTGAGGTAAATGACTAAAAAATTGCAATTTAAATGAGTAGGTTTTTATTTACAAAGAAAAACTCTCCAGTTGCAGTCGTTGTTTGAAGACCAAAGGGAGATGACATAATAGTAAAAAATATGGGAATGGTTTAAAATATTTTAAAAGGAGTAAAAATATGTAATAATATTTTAAAAATAGTAAAAAAATAAATAGTAAATTAGAAAGCTAAAAGTATTTTTAAAATAATAAAAAAAATATGGAAAAAATATGGAAAGTTTCCTCAAGAAATAGTTAGGACAAAATTAAAAAAAACAAAAACCCACACAGAAAAGGATAATTATGCAGAAAATGGGGAGAGAGAACAATCTCTTCAGGTCTTTCCAAACTTGTCAGTCTAATTCCAGTCACTGTCACTGTTGGTATTTTCAAGTTCCTGTTTTTTTATGAAAACATTTGTTCAAAGGACAAATAAATAAGACAGATATAGACACAGTTCTGAAGCCTGTACAGTCTGTTCAAGTCTCAATATTTTAGGCTCAATATAAATATCATGTAAAAAATCTGTGATTGGAACAAAAAACCCCCACAGAGAAGCATTGCTGGAACAGAGACAAAGGTATTTCTTCATCTCAGCCACAAACAGAATAATATATTGCAGGAAAAAAAGCCAAAACCAACCCACAACAACCACAGCAAGCTCAGAATGCAGCTCTGTCCTCCGCCCATATTTCAGTGTTTGTTCTAAAATCTGAGTGTACAGAAAATGACTGAGGTTTTTTAAACCAGCAGCACTGGTTTGATGCTGTCCTTGTGAAGATCCATCGGATTTTGCCTCCTGATAAACTGGGATGGAGTCAGAAGCCATCAGTGCCCGTCTCAGAGTGGGAGGCAGGAACACACTCCCAGTTTTTCCTGGAGATGAGGATGGGGTAGGGCAGGAGCTGTCCCAGGGGGTGCTGGCAGAGTGCAGGATGTGATTCCTGCAGCCCGGACGCCAACAGCTGGAGCAGGACTGGTTGGAGCATCTCCCACCCCGAGCCACCTCCTCCCCACCAGGAGCTTTATCCCCTAAAGGGTTGTCCAGAAGTTCTCACCTGGGCGTGGTGAGCTCAGGGTCCAAGCAGGATTTTCCCCCTCAGCCCAGATCATTTTATCCTTCTCTGCCTTCAGCATCTATGTCTGAGGAGACACAATAAAGACGCTCTTACACCTGCCAGGTTCAGCAGAAAGGAGGATATGACATTGATTTATTGACATTATTTTATTTTTATACGCATCCCAACTCCACAAAGGATTGGAGAGCATGTCACTTCCTTCTCCATCTCACTGGAGAAGAAAGGTGCTCATTAAAGTGGTCATATTACAAAAGGAATAAAAAACAGAAAATACCGTTAAGTAAACATTGGCTACTATTTACATAAAACTGTGTGAAAAGAATTTGACTCCAAGGTTAAAACAGAAGGCTTACAGAATTCCAGGGCAACAAGCATCTGGCAGGAGCTGTCCCACACCAGGCCCTGTCTGTTCTCACCGTGCTGGGGATTGCACGGGAGAAAATCACAATATTCCCTTTATTGGCCTCGCTTATGGGAGCTGATTTATCCAGTACTCATTCCAAGCTGGCATTTGTGACTCCTTCTAACCCCCAGTCGCTTTCAAACCCACCGGCAGACTTCAAAAATTTCATGGAAAAGTAAGAGATTTAAACATCATTAAATTGCTTCTAGTTCAATAAAAATAGATGTTCGAGAAGAACAGTCAGAGGACGTTGAATATTTCCAAGTTTAGCCAAAACGTTTGCTTTCTTTGGGCAGTTTTTCTACCACAGCAGCCAAATCTGTTATTGCCAAAATAATCTGGGGTCAATAGCTCCAGAGTTCTTGGCTCAGGGGGCAGCCTGAGCAGTTTCCCAGAGTGATACAATCACTCTCAATTTGGGTAATTTTCTTACCAAGTAAAATCAAGCTATCCATTTTAATGCCTTTAAAAAAAATTAATAAAAATACTGTTTGGGGGCTGAGGTACACTTTTAAAAAAGAGTTTTATAATGGTGTAACTGCAAGGAAAGGGCTGTAGAAGTCTGTTTAAAAGAGATATAACTGCACCCACCGCCCTCCTATGCTCTTTTATCTCCCAGTACATCATCTTTCTCTTCTAACCATTTTTAGAGAAAAACAAAATCAGGTGTGAATAGGCCAGGATGAGAATTAATCACAGAATTCTAGATCATTAAATGAGTTTGATTTGAAATACACCACCTTGATTTACACTGGTGAGAGCCAAAGCCAAATCCACAAATATTCACATTTATCATAATATTCCTTTAATCTTCACAGTAAGTAATTTATTTAATTCAACGGTTTTGGGGGGTTTGGTTTGGGGTTTTTGCTTCTATAATTGTGAAGAAACTTGACAAACTGAAAAAAAAGGCCACTGATATATTCTGTCTGCTTTTCACAGCTCTGCCTGCACAATTACACCATTTTAACTTGAGGAGAGCCTGTCTGGAAAACGAATGATCTACAACTTCTGGAATAATGCTGTGTTGTCTCACTACAACAGGACAAAACAAGACAGCAAGCAAACAAAATCCAGCCCAGAAAACAGCACTGAAAGCAGGATCTTTCAGCAAAAATGGATTGTAAATACATTAAATACATTAAGCCCCATTTAAGGTGTGTTTAAAAGTAGACACAGCACAAATGCTCCATAAAGTGCAGCTCCATGCAAATTAACAAAATAAATAGCAGCAGAACTGGTGATAATTACATTATTTTCAGTGCTCCTCTTCCTGCAGCTGTATACAATACTCAAACACGGAGTAAATCAAAGCAAAGTGAATTTAATAGGTCTATTAAAAGTGCTCTGCTAATGCATCTTTATACAACTTAGAGCAGCAGCAGCACTTCTGTGGGGATCGGGATAAATATAATGTGTCCTCCCAAACAGCAGTAACTGATTTTAACAGGTGCTTAGAAAGAGAATATTTGTTTAGATCAATATCCAATTAAGAATCCAGCTATTCAGAATCTGCTCTTTGGTTTCCTTGCAAATTACGAAAGCAAAAGCTATTAGTAAATCTTATTAGTTTCATGCTGGTCTCTCGAGACTTTTTTTTTCCCATCTGAATACTTTGTGTCCCTTAAAAGATAATTTTAAACACAGTGTGGTATTGATTGTTTCGAGGCACTAATGGGAACTGATCAAACACAAGCCAAGAAGATTTTGCTGTATGCACACACAAACTGAGGACCAAGATCTGTCAACATCGCGGGTTAATATTTCCACTTTGCTAAGAAATTAACAACTAATCAGTGACTCGAGAAGAGAGTGAAGCCCTGCTAACATTTGTAATCATGGGATCCGTATAATGTTCCAGTGAATTAGCTGCAGGAACATCACAAAATATGAACTTCAAAGGCTGTGAAGGTTGCAGGCCCGTTATTTTGAGGGAAGGCAGAAGGAAAATAACTTCTTTTTCTGTTTTCTCCCTGCATTCTTTGTGTTCCTCCTGCCTAAGTGACTAGTACCGATGCAAACCATACATGCTGATTTCTTTTATGTTCTGAATAATCACAGGAGATGAGAAGTGAGACTAGAATCAGGTTTCTTTACAGAAATAGCTGCCTATAACCTTCCTAAACACAGGGATAAAGGAAAGGTACTGGAAGTTGCAATGTTGAATGAAAATGATGAGATTTCCACCTTCCTGAGATCCTGGAATGCCTCCTATCTTTCCCTTCATGGGATGAGTTTTTAAGGAATAGTTTATTCCTTTTCAGTCCTCCAGCATCAGTCTTGTTCTGCAGGAAAAAAACAAAAAAGTCCTCCTGGGCTTCAATATTAAACCCACAGGTAGCTGGACCAGTCCAGGTAAGGGATTCAAAATCAAGCACTGCTAATTCCTCCTTGTCACTCAGTTTTCCTGGATAAGAGCTGGACTGAGTCCCCAGAGGGATGAAAGCCTTCTCCGTGTCTGCTGCCATCCCTCAGCTAATAAATATCAGTCACCATGGGTGGCCTGGTGCTGTCTGTAATTGGGCTCTCACTTTCACACTTTAACTGGAGCAGTGTGCCAGCACGAGGGAAAGGATCCTGAGAATACAGCAAAAAAAATGTTTAAAAATCTGCTTTTCTTCATTAAATACATACATGCGCAGCTATAACACAAAATCATTTTTAGCTCAAAACAAAGGGACAGAGCTATTTTCACTTCACGAGAGGAATTCCAGCACACCCCACCGTGTTTGGAGGCTAATAATTGTTGTGATGAATGATTTGAACAGCACATCATTTCAGTTTCATAACTCCTCCTGACTGTAGGCCCCTCAACGTCAGACAACATTCATTATGGCAACAATATTCCATAGGCATGCAGGGGCTGGAGTAGTAAGGAAATGGGGGGAAAAAAGGAAAAAAGTGCTACCAACAAGAACTAGATGGTAAAGAGTTATTACAACAAAACAGAGTTGGAAGAAATAATGGAAAAACCTCTCTAATTTCTTTATATATTGCTAAAAGTTTTTCTCTGCTGTTGTCCTGTTTTTTGCTAAGCCTTCTGTTTTAGCCTTGGAGTCAGAGATTTTCACACAATTTCATGTAAATAATGGCCAATGTTTATCTAACCGAGTTTTCTGTTTTTCATTCCTTTTGTGATAAGAGAAAGTTTGATGAGCATCCTTTTTCTC